>CM046659.1:13248651-13433651 GCA_025594165.1 Tamias sibiricus
TGCAGTGGCGTGTGCTGGTCCCAATGATACCAACATGATGAGGACCCTGCGCTCCGCCGCTAATGGATGCCGCGTGACAGACCGTAATCCGCAAGAGGGACCATCTTTTAGGACCGGTCTCGATGGTTCTCCATTAATCTTGGCTGTGCAGTTCACTGGTGTCCATGGGAACAAGGGCATTATCATAAACACTGGTTTTAAATTTTCCCATTAAGAGTGGCAACTCGGAGGAGCAGGACTGGGACCCAACCCGCAGGGGGCACTGGCCCTCGCAGCCCTCGCCATCTCTGATGACATGTGCCCGAGCCGGATGGGGAAGCGGTCATTTCTTCAGGTTGGGGACCAGCAGGCCGAGGGGGCCAGCAAGGGTCCTGGGCAGCCTGAGGGGCTGCACGAGGCCGGATGGGAGCGGGGCTCCGCCGCCAGGAGCCGCCGAGGGGCCGCCAGGGCGCACGGCGCACCGCCCAGGGGCCTGCAGAGCGCGTGTTATTACTTAAAAGCTGGCATCTAAGTGGGAATGACTGAGCTCCCGTCAGCTCAGGCCGATTAGCGCCATGATAAACCCGCACAGATCATAAGGCAAAATTACAAAACATCCCTTCTGGAGCCGAGTCGACCGGAGGAGTCCCGGCTGCTGGCATTTGCAGAATCCTGCTTTCTGAATTCAAGTCCCCAAATACCCTGATGGCTTGACAGAACCATTTCACTGTGTAGGCAAATTGTCACCTTTTACACGGGGGCATCTGTCATTTTTATACTCCACGCTGCCTCTCCTTCCTCCTGGCGGCCTGCTCTCCTGTCTCCCCCCTCCCTCCCTCCCTCGCTCCCCCCTCAGAGAAAACCCCCCCCCCCGGGAGCCCAGCACCCCATCCAGGACCGGCCCGTATATCTCCTGCATTACACTCAACAGAAAGAAAAACCTCTGTGAGTCAGATGGGAATGATGTGCCGCTGACATCACTCATCCCCGGATTTTGTCTTTATGCAGAACTTAGAGCAGCTTGTCTCGCATTCTCTCACCTTCCCTGAGACTAATTCTCACCACGGGGCTGTGCTGGGACTGGAGGGTGAGAAGACACTGAGCTCAGGAGAAAGAAAACGCAACGCAGCAACTCCAGTCTTCAGCCGCTGGCAGGATCCCTGGGGGATGCTCCTGGAGCAGGCGCCCTCCTCTCCAAGTGCACTGAAGATGCCCCCATGCACCAAAAGAAAGGGACATGCTGGCCATGTGTCCACCGTTCCTTCACTGGACAGTCAACCACCCAGCTGCCAGCTGCCCAGCACCGGAGGGACACATGGGACCTAAGCAACCAGGGAGATGGCCCTGGGCTTCATAGCAAACGCGACCACTTACAAAGCTGTGTGACTTTGAGCAATTCCTGAAGTCTCTGTGCCTCCATAGGCGCCACTGCAAACTGGCGGCAGAGCGGTGGGGAGAATGACATGGTATGGGCACGAGAACCCCGCCACGGTGCCAAGCACGTGATCGATGAAATCATGTTTTGGTTATGGGGCTAAAAAATGAATCAGGTATAATCCCAGCGTACCTTCAGGGAGCAGAAAGTCCTGTGGAGTGTCTCAGGGGGACAGTGTCAAAAAATGTGATAGGTGAGATATTTAGCAAATAACAGGCTGGCGTTAGCAAGAACCATGGGGACGGAGCATTCTGGCTTATTGGACAGACACCAAGCCCTGGGTTCTTGCTCACTGCACCCTCTGCCCCTGCTCTGACCTACCTGCAGCCCCTGGGGCTCCCTGCTAGGCTCGGCAGGAGCTGCCCCAGGCTTCCTGTTCCTCACCCTGAAGAAATGGTTCCCTGGTGCAGCAGCAGCTAGAACACTTTCTTCAACACTTACCAAACCAGCTCCTTTGCACTCCATGCTAGGAAACCAAGTTTAAGCACCGAATGTCCCAGGTAAACCAGGACTGTCAACTGCTGTCATCTCAGAGACAGCAGCACAAGCCAGACTCCTCACAGGGCTGCCTCTGAGTTCCGGAGACCCCCCACCCCACCCCCGCCTTCTGGGTTCCAGCCACTCTGCCCTCTTCTTTCACCCCCAGCCCTGCTTCCTGCTTCTGTGATTCCGGTGACCTGGTTAACACTCATAACCCGTAACACTTTCCAATTACGGTAAACAACGCTTAACACAGAACTTCCTGCTTCACCCATTTTGAGTACAGCTCATTGACACTAAGTGCACCCACGTTGCTCCACCGTCACCCCACCCACCTCCAGAACTCTTTCATTTGCAAAGCTGAAACTGTCCCCACTGGACGCTAGGTCTCCAGCCCTCCCCTAGCTCCTGGAGCGGCAGTCCTGCTCTGTGTCCAGGAGTGTGACTGCTCCAGGACCCCATATCAGTGGAGCTCTAGAGTGCTCCTAGCAGAATGCCCCCGAGGTTCGCCCAGATTGCGGCAGGTGTCAGTTTCCTCCTGTCTGAGGCTGATTAAGGTCCCGTTGTGTGGACAGACCACGCGGCGCTCATCCATTCACCCACGGATGGACGCGGGCTGTGCTGAGCAGCGCTGTGGGGAGCCCGGGCTAGCTCTCTGGGACACTTCCTCTGGGTTTATGCCAGGATGGAATTACTGGATCATAAGGCAATTTTATTTTTATTTGAGCTGCCACCATCGTATTTCCCAGCATGCTCCACCAGGTGACATCCCTCCCAGTCGAACACAGTGGTTCCAGTTCCTCCACATCCTCGCCAACCCCTGCTCCCACGGCTGTGAAGTAGAATATTTCTTTGTGCCAGGCCTGACCATGGAATGACCCACGTGGTTCTCCTCCGGGCTGGACCCTGGCAACCCAGAAGACCTCCCTGAGGGGTGGAATCTGGCCAAAGCAGAGGAGAATGGGGCACGTGGAGGGACGTGGGGGGAAGGCAGCGGGGTGGGGTCCCTGGAGCAGGAGGGAGGGAAAGGAGGTGGTCAGCCCCTTCTGGGGTGGGCTGGGGGCATGCGACGCACAAGACTGGCTTGCATTCAGCCACCTGTCCCTGTCACTGAAGCAAGTGACCTCCTATTGCAAACTGAGCAGCACGATCCCCACCAACGCTTCTGCAAGTGCCAGCAAATGCACCTGGGCAGTCCTCTAAGGAAGCTGCCCACTGAGCAATGCAGCAACTGTGACCGCTGAGACCCGCAGAGGAGCAGGGCAGCCAGACAGCCGGCGAGAACTCAGCCCTGGTTCTCTGACGACGCAGCGCCGTCACTGCCTTGTCCTAGACTCCACCCTCCATGCACAGGGGACGAAACGTGCATCTTGGTGATGTTCTGCCCAACAGTGCCCAGGGCCAGTCCCCTCACTGTTCCCACATGAGAGCTGAAGAGACTGAGGCAGGGCCTGGATCACCAAAGCCGGCCCTGTGGTCCCTGGGCCTGTGGCTGGGAGTCCCTAGGAAGGCCTGGGGCTTCTGCAGGTGCTGTCCCTGGAGCACCCAGCAGAACTGGGTGGTTCTGAGAGGTAGGTGCCGAGAAGTTTCCGGCAAGAGTTGCTTGGGGCGGGGGGTGGACTTGGCACTCCTATGGCGACACGTGGAAGGCAGAGGCTGTAACTGGGAGAACAGAGCGCCCAGGGCCAGGCGTGCGGGCCTGTCACGTCCTAAACAAGGCAGGTGCGCTCTGCGTTCTTTTCCTGCCCATATTTATTATTTATTTAGGAATGTGTTTCCCCCTAAGCTCTTTCTATGGCGAGAAGGGCAAACAGCGCGGGGGGATCCAGGTAAGCCTGGCCTCTGCTGAACGGAGGTCCGTGCCTGGCTCCCACCCACCCTAAGGACTGCGACACGCGGGGGCCAACTCAGCCAGCGGGACACCAGCCCTGGGTCCCAGCAGGAAAACACCTCTGAGGCTGGCGGCCACCCGAGGCTGGTTCCTACAGAGCAGAGGCCCTCCATGCTACCACCCGGCTCCCTCGGGCCAGGGGACTCCCGAGCCCTTAGAGGAGGGACATTGCAAAGACCAAGGGAAGCCCTGGACCTCTGCTCAGAAAAATGGAGTTCACAGAAAGCTGTCCCTCCTTCCAGGTCTGCGGCGTTTGTAGGACTGGGCATTTGTCAGATGACGGCGTGAACCCCAGGTAGAGGCCCCTGCCTTGCAGACGAGTGTGCTGAGGCAGGGAGGCGGTGTCGCGGTCAGCCCCCAGAGCCCAGCGCTGGCCTGTCTACCTGCTCCGCCAGCAGTGCTGAGATGCCAAGGACGCACGAGCACTTGGGTGCCTGCCAAGCACGCCTACGCCTCGGTGCGTCTCCATAACAACCACAGCAGCTGCCGCCGACTTGCTCCTCTCTGAACGCCAAGGAAACTGAGGCACAGACACAGCTCGGCACCCCGTCCTGCCGCCGTGACCTCCTCCTGCAACCCAGCAGGCTCGGACAGCAAAGTGCAGAGCTGGGACTTGAACCAAGCTGCACAAGCAGGGCCCGTGTGTCCCTGGAGGGGGACACTCCTCCCCAGGGATCAGCCTAGGTCTGGCTCCCTCCCAGACCCTGCCCTGAGAAGGTGCCTTTGAGAGGCCGCGGTGGAGAGGGGGCCAGGCACTGGGGCCGCCTGCTCTGAAGCCCAGGCCCTCCACTGGTCAGCTGTGAGCTCCTGGGCCTCAGCTTGTCCACCAGGAGAAGGCAGGTGAGCAGCCTGCTCTGCAGTGTGTGCAGAGCATCAGCCACGGAGATGGTCACGCGGTTGGTCAGGTGATCCGCAGAAGGCGCTTAGCTAGAGGAGAGCCTGGCCGGGGGTGTCCCTGCGTCCTGGTTGCTACTGTCTGTACTGTGGAGGCTTCTGGCTGCTGCTCCCCACACCCACCATGGGGAAATGGGAAATCCTGGCAGGAGTTGGAAGTCCAAGGAAAGCAGTAAGCAGGAGCCAGGGTCAGCGCAGGAGCCAAGGTCAGCACAGGCGCTTGACCGCCTGTGACGCGTCCCTCTCTCGCTACCCAGAGCAGCAGGAATAGCTGCCATCCCTTGGTGTTACTGCGAGCATTAAATGAGGTGGTGCCTGTTAAGTCTTGAGGGCCGTGCAGACCCCAGGAAGCATTCCCCCAGGTAAGTGTTCTTAGCTCTTGTCTGTCCAGCAACTTCTCCAGAAATGTCTAATTTGGCCAAGCTGGTGAGCTTCTGCTTCAGGGAGCCAGGCCAGGCCCCAGGCCAGGCACAGAGGGGAATGAGCAGACTCAAGCAGCTCCCAGGCCCAGGCGGACAAAACAGACCGTGCTCAGCTCTTGCCTGAGCCTGACTGTGAGCTCAGCTGCAGTCAGAGACGCCGCAGCTACAGCGCCAGCCTCCAGGCCCCGGAAGGACTTCAGGAGCTGGAGCAGGACCTCAAAGAATGAGGACAAAGTGGAAGAGAAAGGCATCCGGGGCAGAGGGACGTATACAGGCAAAGGCCCGCAGACAGTGTCCTCAGACGGCTGCCAGTCCATACAGCACCTCTGTGTGAACTCGACACAAGGCGCCTGGAACCCCGGGAGTGCGCCCTGTCTCAGGCGTCAGCTTCCTAGGTGTGCACTGGGCAGCAAGCCCTCTTCAGCCCTTGGCTCAGAGCCCTTGGACGGTGAGCAACCTACCCAACCGTAGGCAGCAGCCCTGAGTGTTCAAGACAAGGAGGAATTCTGTGAGATGATGGCATCTGCAGCACAGGAGAAAGAGAAGAGTGAGAAAGAAAGTTGGGCAGATCAGACGGAGCCTCTCCTGGAGCCAGTGGAGCAGGGTGGGTAACCTGGCCTCCCCAGCCTGTCGGGTGGTCTACCTGAGGGGCGGGTGCGGTGCAGAGGGGACTTAGGCACAGAAGACTCATCAGAAAGAGAGCAGAGATGGATTGTGGGCGTCTGGGGGGGTTGCGGAAGCTGACTGAGGAATCCTGTTATTCTGCAGAGGTGACCAGGAGGATGTCCCTCAGGAGGGGCCCCTGTAGGGCTGGGAGGCTGCAGCTGGTGGCCCCCAGTCTCCCTCACATGTCACCCTCTCTCAAATAAGCCCAGGAAAGGAAGATGAGGGAAAGAGGAAAACCCACCTGCTTTGGCAGCTGCTCTGCCTGCCTGAGACAGAGCCCTGGGCACAGACGCGTGCCCCCAAGGATTCGGGGAGGCACCGCAGCTCTGAAGACCCATGTTCAATTGCCCCTCCCCCCACCCCACAGGAAGGAATGAAGAGGGGCAGGAGCTGGGGGCAGGTGACTCTTCTCTCACCACAACTCTGCCCCTGGGCCCCTGGTCGCCCATGACTGTCCAAAGCTGCACTGTCCCCAGGAGGCCAGGCTGAGCGGAAATGTGCCTTAAATACTCTCCCGGTTTCAGAAAATAAATCTGGTACAAACAAAAGAATGATCAACATGTGATCATATAGATCACATGTTGAAATGACTGTGGTTTGGATAATCGGGGTAAATATTTTTTACAGTATTAACAAAACTTGCCTCGCCTGTTTCTTTTGAGTTTCCTCCTGCAGCGGTTGCGCGTGGGCTTCGCGGTGTGTTTCTGCACAGGCTCTGCCTGTCCTGTCTGCCTCCGGAGGTCGGGGCTCCGCTCTGAGCACGCGGGAGGGGCGACGGCCCCAGCCCACGGCGGGCCCCTTCCTCTGGAGCTCAAGAATCACAGCCTGAAAGTCCACGGAGGGCCCGTGGAATCTCCTTCCGTGAGATTTGTGTTCTTCCAAGGAAATCTCTTTTTATTTTGCCTTATTTTATGAATACACTTTATTTTTTAGAGCAGTTTTGAGGTTGCAGAGAAACTGGGTGGAAAGAACAGAGGCTGCCCCGCCTCCCGGCCCCTCCCAGACTCCCCTGTGAGCCCCTTGCACTAGTGTGACCGTCATGTCCCAGAGTGACACACGGTGATCACAGAACTCCTTGGTTTCCACTGGGGGTCATCACGTGCTGTACCTCTGTGGGTTCTGACAGTGTCGGATACCACAACAGTATCCTGCAGACTAGTTTCAGTGCCCTAAAAGTGCCCATGCCCCACCCCTTCAGCCTTGCCCGCCTCCCCAACCACTGACCTCTTTACTCCCTTCACGGTTTTGCCTTTTCCAGAGCGCCCCGTGGTTGTGCGCGCAGGGGGTGCCGCCTTTTCAAACTGCCTTCTTGCCCTCAGGTACGTGTGTTTCAAGTTCCTCCGTGTCTTTCCTCAGCCTGGCAGTTCCTTTCTCATCTCTAGGTGCTATTCCGCTGTATGGATGATGGACGGCCGTTTACTTCTCAGTTATTGGAGGATCACTAGGCTGTTTCTAGGTTTTGTTTTTAACAGATCTGCAAAAGCTGGATTCTTTCGTTCTCACACTACTCGTAATCTAGAAGGGTGAGCAAACTGTCTTGGAGGTGGTGAGAGGACCTAGGCAGTCTGGTACATCTGTGGCCAGCGTGCAGGTCACTGAGGACGTATCGTGGCCACCCCTCTCCCAAAGCAGTGGGTGCAAAAGACGCGGCCTGCCACTGGGGCTCTAGAACACTGCAGGAGCCAAGTCCCGCGAGATCCCAGGACAAGTCCCATGAGACTACAGAAGGCGGCAATGCCCAAACATCTCCATGGCCCGTAGTCAACCGCAATCTTAGCCATCTCCCCAAACAGGGCTCCTGCATCCCACCACCCCTGAACCAACCAGAAACGCAGAACATGCTGAATGCCCAAAGTGGGCCACAGCGGGTGCCCGTGGCCTCCCAAAGTGGGCCACAGCAAGTGCCTGTGACCACCCACATTCTTAAGCCCAGCCTCAGCCATGTGCCGTCTGAATTGTTAAGCTGGATTTTCAGCTCAGAGAAGCCAGGAAACCTGCCCCAGCGTACACAACCAGTGAAGTGCTCGAGTGAGTTTTTGGAGGCCCTACGTGTGCATTTCAGAAAGCAGGGGACAAGGAGACAAGGTCCTCATGCAGGATCCACTTTGTCATGGGGCCTTCAGGTTTTGCCCAAAGTTTCCACGTTGTGACAGCTTCCCTCTTGTTACGGACATGATTGTCTCCATGCACCTGCAGTGCAGGGCACGGTGCTGGTCACAAAGCTCGTGCACAGCAGGCGTCTGTTGAGTGACTATGTGAACAAATGAACGGACAAAGGGGTGCGGTCTGCTCTCTCCAGGAACTCACTCTCTAGCCAAGGAGGAGCCAGAGGCGCTGACTGGAGAGAGTGGAGCAGAGGAACTGGGCACAGCAGCACACTCAGGCGGGGCCCCTGCACCAACCCGGGCATTCAGGAAGGCTACCTGATCCACCGGCTGAGCGAGAGTCAGAAGGGGCAAGAGAAGCAGGAAGAGGGAAAGAGAGGCTCCAGGGGGAGCCAGAGACAGGCCCCAGGCGACCCCAAGCCTTGAGCTCTGACGGGACACCAGAACCACCTGGTCCTCCGCGCCTCCCTCCCGGCAGCCAGGTGCGTGCCCAGTGAGGACCACAGCGATGAGCCCCAGCGCGGGCCGGCAGGGAAAGGAACGGCAGGTAGTCGTCGTGGCCCCTGATGAGAGGGAGCTATCACCACTAGTCATCAACCCCGCACATGTTGGCTTTTTTAAAGGTTGGAAAACGCGGCCCTAGGGAGCCATTAAAAGGGTTTTTAAGGAGGACACTGATGGGATCAGATTTGCCATTCAGGAAGGTGGCGAGGGCGGGCGGCCTCCTTGAAGATGGATGGAGCTGCCGGAGGGGCCTCCAGATGGCCTCAGGCCGAGGGGCTGGACCAGGAAGGGGCTGAGAAGGACCCACGGGAGTGTCGGGGTGGCAGGAAGCCGGAGGAGCGCCATTTTGACAGCACCAGGCCAAGGAGGGCAGGGATGTGCACCTGGAGGAGAGACTGCGGGCAGCTCAGGACCCCACGCCCCACAGGGACGTGTTTGGGGAGGACGTGGACACCCTGCGTCCTTGTTTTGAATCCTTGACCAACTGTCTCCGCGACACAGCGTCTCCTTAGGCTGGAACGGAGAAATCGCACTTGGGTCGCGTTTTCCATTCACACCAGCAAGGCCCTCCTTTAGCAGCTCTTCCTCCCGCCGCCTGCATTGAGCCGTGCTTCTCTTTGCTTCCACGGGGCTGCTCTAAAACGCTGATAATCATATTTGATATTCAGCAAATTAATCGCTGTTCTTTCACTATTAGCCTCTCTGTCTCTCTCTGTCTCACACACACACACACACACACACACGCATGCACACACCTGCCTCTCCTTGGTCCACGCATGCAGCCTACACGGTACCCACACTGCCTTTAAGATCCAAGTTCATAAAAGCATCATGCACAAAGAAACCATCAGTGACAGCAACAAGGTCCCTCAAGCCCTATAGCTTGAGGCTCCGTAACAGACGAGGGCACAGAACATCTTCGGGATAGAGTATTTACAAAACTACTTTAAAAGAATTGCATGTCATTAATCACAAGTTCTTAAGAACCAGTCTCCTCTTATTTGCTCTAATCTAGCTAAACGGCCCTGGAAGTACAGCCCGTGGTTTGTTCGATAAATGCAAGTTGAAAATCATAATGTTCTCATCCAATTTGCAGCTCATACATCGTGTTATGGATTTTTTTTTTCTTCTGCTAGCATTTCTCCCGTCCACTAAGTATTCCAGACATACGCGAGTCTTCATTTGATTCATTCTAATAACTTTTTTCATCAATATGACTTTTGAGAATGCATTGGTCTAGCAAATTAAATATTATTTATGACTTTAATTTGTGTTCTATTTGGATTCTACATTCACGAGGCCAACTTGGCTATCATCATTATCATATTGTTTTAGACTACTCCTAAAATTAAAATCCACTCTCGTCCTTAAATGTTTTATTGTGCTTGTCGCTCTTGCTTTGTGCCGCAGGGAGCAAGATTGATCTTGCTAGCCAAGTGCATATGGCCTGCCTGGCCACCATCCACTACCTTCATCGGCTGCCTGAGAATGAGCACTTTATTATGACTTTTTTTCCTCTTTTCAATTACCAGATGTGCTTCCCCATTCTTGGGGCTTCTGCACCATCAAATCCAAGCTTTTTGCTGTAACTTGCAAGGTCTGCTTGCTCCGGCCCCCACTCCAGCCTCGCACTGAGCCTCTTTCCCATCTCCACGCCCTTTCCACTGGCTGCTGGAAAATGGGGAGCGCGCCCCTGCCTCTGAGCAGTCCCATGTTCCTCCTCAGAGAGGTCTTCTCCATGTTTAGCTCTAAAGTCACCAGCACCTCCCTGTTTTGCTGCATCGAGGGGCTGTGCCCTTTCTCCTCCTGGCACGCATCTACCTGAAACGTCTGCTTGTTGATGGCGCGTGGGTGGCCCCTCTCTGCCACCTTGCTCTACTCCGGGGCGCAGGCAGTCCAGAGACCCTAAAGCCCATGGAGGAGGGCAGGGGTGGGGGGAGTTGGCAGCAAAACGTCCCAAACTGAGGGGCACCAGGCTGCCCACCAAGCCTGGAGATTGTTCAGGAACCTTCCCTCCGTTTCCACCCCCTTCTAGAACGTCTGGGGTCTCGCTGGGCAGCTCAAGGTTCAGAATGGCAAGCGTTGACATGAGAAATGCTTCAAGAGGATGACGAGGTCGTGGGGTCCACGGGCGGATCAGGGGACTGTTTTTCTGATGGTAGAATAAAATCACCGGTGCTAAAACTGCACCGAGAGTTGTCACCACCAGAAAGGCTGTGGTCTCTTCTTTCCCAGGAAGTATCCAGAGATGGTCTGGGGGCCTAGAAGCAATCAGCTCACCCACACTCAGGTCTGGGTTTCCACCCACCATGCTGCACCAAGGGAAACCAAGACGGGGGCCTGCCTGGGGCCACGCACAGAGCGGCTGGCATCATGAGCGGGGCTGAGTCTGGGGTCCTCCGGATGCAGGGACCAACCCAGAGGGGCCTCGACGGAGAAGCAGGTGCAGGGTGGAGGAAATCCCAGAGCACCAGCTCCTGGAGGCGTGTCTTGGGTAGGACGAGGGAAGGCAGGGCCTGGGCGGCTGCGCGGGAGACAGCCTGCAGCCAAGAGCAAGTGTCCCCTGTCCTCCAGAGCTGCCCGGGAGGCCAGAAAGCAGCCCGTCAGGTGAAGTCCTCTTCTCTCTCTCTCTCTCTCTGTTGTTACTTAGCAGTCTACAAGCTCCGTGAGAAAAGAGCCTGCTCATTTCATTCTCTCACTTTATCTCAGGGCCTTGCACTGTACCTGGAAAATAGCAGGCCCTCAACTGAACAAATGAAAAATGAAGGGCTGGGGAGGTGGCTCAGTGGTAGAGCCAGGCCCTGGTTCCCCCCTAGTACGAGGGAGGGAGGCAGGGAGGGAGGTGAAGAGAGGGAGGAAGGGAGGGAGGTGAAGGGAGGGAAGGAGGCAGGGAGGGAGGTGAAGGGAGGGAGGGAGGGAGGGAAGGGAATTTACTGAAATCCTGCCCTCAGTATTAGGAGATAGGCCTTTGGGGAGTGGCAGGGCACGAGGGTGGAGCCCTGGTGACTGGGTCCCTGCCCTAATAAAGGAGGTCCAGGGAGCCAGCCAGCCTTTCACCGCTTGCAGGACGCAGGCCTCACCCAGATGCTGGGTCTGCAGAGGCTCAACCTTGGACTTCCCAGACCTGGGAACTGTGAGACACAATCCTGCTGTGGGAGACACCTGGGTTGTGGCATTTTGTGACAGCAGCCCACGGGGCCTGAGCTGAGCACTCACTGTCAGAAGCAAGCTGCACGTGAACCCGCGGCGTCCTCGCACCACTGTACTGAGTGGGTGCAATTTCCAATCCCCACTTTACAGATGAGAAAACTGACACCAGAGAGTTTAAGCAAGTTGCCCAAGTTCACAGTCAGGAGAGGTCCAGACCCCGGGATGTGGCTCTGCAGTCTGCACTCCTGCCCGGGGTCAGTGAGGAACAGAAGGCCAGCTTGAACCTGGGCTGTCCAGCGTCCTCCAACAGCAGCAGCACTTGTGCCTCCGGGGATGGGACAGACAGGCGCTCCTGGTTGACTCGACCCCCCAACCTCACCATGGCGTCATCCTGTGGCGTCACCTGGAATCCCCGAGGCCACGCAGCAGGTGGGCTGAGAGCTGCCTGGCAGCCCAGCCTCCTTCCTGTGCTTCCTGTGCAGAGAAGAAGGAGGAGGCGGGGGAGAAGTGAATAGAAAGGAAACCAGGCAGTGTCCACTAACAGGACGGGCTCCCGCCCAGGAGGACACCACGGTGCCCCAAGATGGCTTCAGCACACCCCAGATGATGATTTTGCAATCCTCCGGTAATGAGGATTATTTTGAAACAAAAATCTTTTCTGTCTGCCTTCCTTTCTTCTCTCCTCCCTCCCTTCCTTCCTCCCTTCCTCCCTTCCTTCCTCTGTACCACCTTGCAAGGATGTTTGTCTTTGCCGCGGCCGAGGGTTGAGACCCCACAGAACACCCAGACTCATCCTGAGCAGGTGGGTTGACCTCCATCCTTTGTACTTCGGACACACAGCCTTCTGGGAGGTGCAGGAGGCTGATGTAGGATGAGAGCCAAGTGTCCCAGGACGAGGAGACCCGCTGTGTCCCTCCACTACCTTAGAGCTCGCCGGACGAGGCAATGGCCCGCACCACCTCCCGGAGGTCCACCTAGCATCCCAAACAAGAGTAGAGACGTGGCAGCAGGTCCAGGTCATGCTGTCCCCGTGTCCCAGGGGGAGCTAGGGACTCCTGCTTTACCTGTGACAGTTCCATGTCCCATCTACCCTCTGCCAGCTGTGTGGAAGGCCTTAACCCAATACGACTGTGTCACCCACAGGGGAATCTGGACCCAGCACGCAGGGGCAAGGCCGTGTGAGGCGGGAGCTCCTCTGCCACAAGCCAGGAGCTGCCGGGAGCTCAGGGAGAGGCAGACCCGTCCCTGGAGCCCTGGGAGGAAGCGTGGCCCGGCACACGCCCGCACCTCAGCCGTCCGGCCTCCGGAACTGTGCTGCCAGAAGCTTCTGTTGTTGAAGTCACTCCGTGAGTGGCACTTGTGACAGCCGGCCCAGTACACTCACACAGGAGGCACATGTGGCTTATCTCCATTTTACAGATGGAGAAGTCAAGGCTGTGAGAAGGAGCCGTCCAAGAGGCGGAGTGGGGCATGAGCTCCGCTCTGGTCGACCAGAGGCCCCAGGGACCCGGGGCGGTGAGAACCTGCTGGTTTTATTTGTGGTTTCCTGAACTTACCAAATGGGCCTCAGAAGAGGAGCTCAGGGACTCCCTCCCGCTGAGGCCTGGGTGGGGGAGAAGGGGCCAGGGAAGCTGCTGGCCTTTATAATTAGCTGGTAATTAGCCTCAGAGAGAGCCCTCGCTGTCTTGTGGTTTGGGCCCTCGGTCACATCTTGCTCAGGAAAGCGAAGGCCCACAATTCACCTCTCTCCTTAGACTACCTGCTTCCTCTTAAAAACACCAAGGTGAGCGCAGGCCGCTCCGGTCACTGCAGGACATACTCAGTCAGGTGCACAGGAGCAAGAGCAGGCAGGTGCCCTGGGGTAGAGGGGACAGTTCCATCCTGCTGGCTGCTGAAGCCCACAATGCGAGGACCTCTCTCCAACAGACCAGAAGGGCTGGGAAGCTGCTCCGAAGACCACAGCAGCCTCTTCAGACTCTGGTCCCTGCATTGCTTGGAGAGGTGTCCTTGTCCCTGGGCTTCTTAACGACACCATGGACGCCAAAGTGCCCTTGCTGCTTCGCACACCAACCCTGGCACACTCCTGGGTATCTAGTGCATCCCGTGGGCTGGCCTCTCACCCTCCTGCTGAGTCACGAGAGTGGGGAAGGAGTCTCGGCCTCACCAGGAGGAAGAAGCTACTTGGTGGGACTAAGTCAGCACAGAGTGCCCGGGTACAGGCACTCCCTCCCCGGAAGGCCCAACCTACAACTTTTTTCAATTTTTTCTGCTTTGTATGTTGTTGTTGTTCCTGCAGTGCTGGGGATTGAGCCCAGGACGACTCCACCACCTCTACACCCCCAGCCCTTTTTTTTTTTTTTTTTTTTTTTTACTTTTTATTTTAGACAGGGTCTTGCTAAGTTACCCAGGCTGGCCTTGAACTTGCTATCCTCCTGCCTCAGCCTCCTGAGTTGCTGGGATTACAGCTGCGCACCACCACACCTGGCCCAACCTATGGTCTTTCAACTTTATGATCATGCAAAAGCAATGCACCTCCATAGAAATCACACTTCCAATTTTTTTTTTTTTTTTTTTTTTTTTTTTGTGTGGTTACCGGGGATTGAACTCAGGGGCACTCGACCACTGGGTCACATCCCCAACCCTTCTTTGTATTTTATTTAGAGACAGGGTCTCACTGAGTTGCTAAGTGCCTCGCCATTGCTGAGGCTGGCTTTGAACTCGCGATCCTCCTGCCTCAGCCTCCCAAAGTGCTGGGATTACAGGCGTGCGCCACCACGCCCGGCTTCCAATTTTGAATGTCAATCTTTTCCCAGGCTGGTGGCATGCGGTCCCCTCCCCTCTCTAGGTGCTGGGCAGCGGCTGCAAGCTGCAGCTCCCGGACAGGCCCATGCTCAGGAGGGGACGCCTCCTACATGGCAGCAGGCGGCGTGGCGAAGCCAGGAGGACGGTCGGCTAGGCGTAGTAAATGCATTTTCAATTACGATGGGTCCCTTGAGAGTCGAGGAGCGCTGTGCGAGGCTCTGTGAGCCTTGCCCGGCCCCACTTCTGCCAACGAACCACAGACCCTCTGTGGTTCAGCCAGACATCACTGCCACTCCCAAGCCACCCCCAGCCACCACGCTCAGCCCGGGCGAGGTGCCCACTGACCCCAAGCGCCCTCTGCCTGCTTCCTCTGTGTTGTAAGCGTGTGAGCGCCGCTCAGACCTGGAGATGCTGAGTGGACAGCACCCAAGTGGCCTCACTGTGCTGGTGTGAGAAGTGCCCCAGGGACAGGCCTACAGGCTGGCAGAGGGCTTTGCCTGCATGGTGGCCTGAACTCCTTGCTAGCCATTTGGCACTTGGCTAGGGCTGGGAGTGCCGCGTGACCCTGGCGGCAGATCTTGGCTCTATCCTCTCGTCACTGTTTGGAACCTTGGATACGGTGCTTCCCTTCTCCTGCCACATCTGTAAAATGGGGGAGGGGGGCGGGGTGAGTGATCTGCGGGGACATTATGTATCTCAAATCCACATAAAGTGCGCAGGAACAGGTCAGGTTACAGGGAGTGCTGCACAAGGGACAGCTCCTCCTACCATCACCAGATGGAGTCCAAGGTGGCCCCACCAGAGGGAGAAAGAGACTCAATTCAGCCCTGGCAGGCTTTCGACTTATGCCGTGGAAAGGAATTTCAGGCACAAAGATACAATTAGGAAAGCACAGAGTTTATTCAGGAAAGCGAGCCACAGAGCAGGCGCGCACTTGAGAGGAGGAGGAGGGCAGGTGCTTGAGACCAGGCACGCTTTTGGGGTCTTGGGTTCCTCCTTTTAAAGGAAACTGTAAACAGTGAACAGGAGAAGCGTGTGGGGTGATGTCAGCCTGGCACACAGGGCTGGTCACGTGGCCCGGGTCTATTCAGGATCTCCAGGTTGACGTCATCCAAAGATACCCAAATCATAAGTCTCTAACAATATTATTTCCGTGGCTTCATTTAGTAAAAAAAAAATCACGTTGTGGAAGCTAGCAATGTATGCAGGCATGAATCACCTAGACTCTCAGTGCTCCAGGATTCAAGGGCTCTTTCAGAATCTCTGCCTGGAGGAAAATGACCCTGGGGATTATAAAGGTGCGGGGGTCTGTGGAGCTTCTGAGATTTAAAGCTACAGGGCTTTTCCCCTTCCCTAGAGTCTCCTCCTGCCCATCCTAGCCTACCTCCACCATCATCCTTAATCCATCTCATTTGAATTCCCCAGCTCTGGGTGCTGGTGAGGACTCCAAGCATATGACCCTGTCCCCATAGACACCCCCCTTAGTTATAAAACAAGGGGACCCAATGAACCAACACCCAGCTCTTTTCTCCTCTGAATTTTCCTATTCCGTGGTGCATTTCCGACTGCCATGCACAGTCCTTCCCCAGCTCACAGGACTGTCCCCTGAGTCCCTTCCAATGCTAAGAACAATCACACCAGCAGGAAGAAGCAAGGGAGGCCACTGTGAGGGACAAGGACAGGTCTTGCCGATGGACATGCAGAGACATTTGTGCTGAGGTTTGAAACTGTTCTTAGACACCTTCTGGCTGGGCTGTTTTACTATATCTAGGTACGCATTTTATTTACACTCAGAAAACAGAGCGTGACAATTAGTATCCAGCTCTGTAACGATGTCCCCTCCGACCAATGGCACTCCATCCTCCCTGCTCATTAAGATGAAACTCTTGTTAGTGGGTCTGCAAGTTGGGGGACCACTAATAATCAGAAGCAGGTGGTGGGTGCCTGCAAGTGTAGGAAGTCTTACTTCTTCCCAAAGCAGCCTCCTCCCCGCCTCCCTCACACCAGGTTTCCCTCCTGTCCCCGGGCAGGTGGGGCCAATGCTTATCATCTGCCTAATTGTTGAAAAGGATAATATGCTGGATTTCAAAATAATTAGGCTGGTGGTAATGAGGGTTTGATTGTTTCTGTGCAATTAGATGGATGGACACAAACACTTTGTTTTCTAACCTGTGCTGAGGCTAATGACCTCAGGTGGGAATATGGAGACACTACGTTTTGAAGGGAGGAAAAAATATCCTGGGAACCTCAGAGAAAATAAATCATAGGGTGGGCTCCTTCCCGCAGATCTGTTGCTCCGGATACCCGAGCAGATGTTCCCTAGACATCAATAATGAAGGATTTCAGGCCGAGGGGAGCATGGCGTCAGGAGAGAGAGCTTGCTTGGGGTTTGAATCCTTTCTGCCGGATTTGTTGGCTCTGAATCGGAGCAAGCCACCTCATTTTGCTGGGGGTGGCGATGCCTGCTTCACAGGGTGGCTGTGAGTTCCTGGCACCCAAGAAATATGAAATAAAAATGTGGTGGAATTGGAGCAGGAAAAGCTCACTATAGAAGCACCAGGAAGCCAGGGCGTGGCAGAGGCCAGAAGTAGACAGTAAGTCCTTTCCAGCTGGGGAGAACCAGCATCTTCCATATGCCAGGCAGAAGTGGCTGTTCGGAAATTCCCACCATGCAGGGGAGGAAAGAAACCAGCAGCTGATGGGGCTTGGAAGACCTGAGTGACAGTTCCACCAGCACCAAGAGCCATGAGCCTTGAGGAAGCCCCTCCTCTCCTGGAGCCGCAGTTCCCCTGTGGAGTCAGGCAAGGGGGCACACCTCCACCTTGCCCCTTACCACTGGGGAATCAAGGTGCACACGCTTAGACTTGGTGGCAGGAACTTGGAAATCAGAGGAATGAAGCGAGGGTGGGGCAGATGATGAGGCTGCTGGGGGCTCCCCAGGGACTGCTGCCTCCAAGGCAGGTGTCAGAGCAGATTGGGAGACAATGACCGCAGGGCCTGGGTCGGGGGACGGTCTTTGGAGTGCCATCCATGCAACACAATCTCAGTGGTTGGCCTGCTCAGAGCCCAGGGATCATGCTTAGGGACAGAAAGAAATAACATCCAGCCCCAGCCAGGTGAGCTGTCACAATATCCACTGGTAGGCAGTTTACGTGACATTGGAGGGGACGGAGGTCAGAATGATCAGCTCTGCCTGGAAGAGTCAAGAGGGCTTCCTGGGAAGTTTCAGGCCTGGACCTTGAGGAAGGGTTGGTGGGACTGGAGACCAGGAACCAGGGCTCCTCCTGGCTGGGGGTCCACCTGAAGATCCTGGCCTACGCGGGCAGCATGTGGGTGACCCAGGGAGTGTACCCTTCATCCTAGGAGAAGGAAAACCAACTCTCTCGGCTACCGCGGTATGTGAGAAGGCAGTCTCTCTGCCTCCCAGTTGTTTGGGCCACTCTGATGACCTCTGCCAGTGTCTCCCTGTCCTCCCACACTCCACTGCCATGCCAGCTCCAGGGTGGCAGCCCCTGGGAACATTTGGTCAGGAGTCCTCAGAGACACTGGCCACAGTGCTGAGGCAGGCGGCCGGTCAGCACCATGGACAGAGGCATGGCCACCTCTGCAGGGTAGGCTACCCAGCACACCTCTCCTTCTGGGCCACCCGTTGGGCTGTTGAGAAACTGTCCTCTTTGTCCCTGTTCACATCCACTTTCTCCTCTCGTGACATTTTGTCTCACTGTTGGCAAACCAGGCACGGAGTCTCCCTGGGGCCATTCACACCTGTAGCGCTGCTCTTGGAGACTCTTCCTGGGCCCCATTTTGATCCACGTTGGCAGAAGGAGGGTGAACGCACCCATGTTCTCTGAGAGTGGGTGAGTGGCAGGCTGGATGGAGCTCGCCAGGACCACGACCCCGGGGCCACAGGGGGAAGAGGGCAGATGGTTCATTGAAAGCAGGATCTCAGGACTCTCCTGGGACCCCGTGAGTCCCAGGCTGGGGCTGCCTATAATCCCCCCATTATAGGATAGAAGCCCAGGGGGCTGGTTGCCTCTGACTCCCCTCTGGCTCTGGGGAGCTTCCTCCCCCACAGGAAGATTGAAGTGACTTCAGAGAAAGTTCCAAGCAAGGACATGCCTAAGGTAACTCCATGCAAGAACCTACGTTGACCGTGGGACACGCGGGTGGGCCTGAGAAGGTGGGGCGCGAGGTGGCACCCTGGCACACCAGACACCTGGCTCAAAGTGTTTTCTTAGGACGAGCGGCAGGATGTGGTGGAGCTCTGTATTGCTATGCAGACTTTGTAGGGAACCCTGAGTTTCTCTCTGTAAGCAGAGGCTTCTGGAATCACCAAGGTGGCAGACAGGAAAGACGCCGCCTGCGCTGTATGAATCCCCACAAAGTCCACTGTCCCAGGACGGAGCTGGGGGAGGGGCCCACAGTCACACAGCCCAGGCCCTCAGTCTAGAAGCCAGAGCCCCAGGGGTCCCCCTGACAACCCATGGGCCCTGCACGAGCCACCCTGCGGACAGGAGCCCTGGGCTCATGACACCTGCCTGTCTCACAGGGCGCTGGGCACACTGTGGAACCTCTCAACTCTGCACCCACTCTCCCCATCCCCTGCCTCTCTGGACAAAGCAGCCTCGTGACAGTCCTTAAGTGCCCACTCATGTTTAATTTGGGGCATGTTCTGTCACTTCCAGTAAACCAGTGAATGAACTTAAAGAACTGGAAATATTTTGAAAATACTGCAATGCATGCTGAGGATGTCGTAACAGAAAGCAACAATGCTAGGTGTCCTAGTGCTCTGTCAGAGGAGTGAGGGCCACGGAACAGCAGGACGGTGGAGGAGGTGCTCAGGGTTCAGCTAATGCAGGCCCTCAGAAGATGGAAAGCAGAATCTCGCCCACGCCCAGGCTGTGTGAGCTGGGAGCCTGGGGAGCACGTTTTAGCTGGGTGGTCAGAGAGCCGCCCACGGCAGAGGGGCATTCAGCCTGGAGGTGGGTGAAGGGCCTGGGGGTCTTGGCATGGGGGGGGCCAGCAGGTCCGTGGGTCCACTCTGCCCTGTTCTTTAACACACAGCTCCTGGACCCCCCCCCCAGAATCAGAATCTGCGAAGGGGCCTCAGAACCCCTATTTAACCAGTTCCTGAACAAGGTTTGGTGGCAGAACAAGACCTCCACGGGACACTCAAGGCCGCAAAGTGGTGGGGGGTTGGGTTAGAAGTCAAGGACAGGTCACTTTGGCCCTCACAGGATGGAGTGTTCAATAACTCCAGGGTGAGGCGTGCACCAGCAGAGCCAAGACAGAGGGGAAGGGATGGAGTTAGGGAGGGGGGCTGGGGGCTAGGAGCCCCCGGGGAGAACCAGACCTGAAGTAATGGTGACCTACACCAGAGAGGGACAGTGGCGAGGGAAAGCAGGGGTGGGAGTGACCATGGAGTAGAACTGGCAGGGCTTGATGACTGGCTGGACGTGGGGGAGGGGACAGCTGAAGATGATTTATTTAAGATGCTCTTGGTGTTACCTTTTAATATCAAATATCATCTTATATTCCTTAAGACTTTACCTGATTTGAAGAAACAGCTCCCCATTCTTCAGCTCCCAGAGACTTCTAACGGCTCAAGACAACATTTATAATGATGTATTTTACCGTATATGAACTTTGCCATCTGCGGTGCAAACACCAAAAAGTCAATATGAGTCCATTGACAGGCTCGTCAATGAATGAAATTAATTTTCTTCTGCTGCTGCATCACTAAACATAATTTCAGAATGTCCTAGTGATATCTGCCGCCCATTATCACGGCCAGGCGACAGTCAGTCGAGTTAAAATATGGAGAGAACTGGCTGGATCGCTGCCTCCAACGGGCCGGGAGCACGCGCACCACCGATGGGGGCTTGTTCCAGTGGGTGCCCAGCCCCCACGATCTTGTCTCAGAATTTGTCACATTTGCAGGCGAGAGACCTCTGCCCTTTGAATGTGAGGAAGTGGATTTTAGCACGTTTGCCCAATTTGAACCTATACCCAAGTGTTCTGTGCTGGAACAGATGGTCTGGCCCACGATGAGACCTTGGGGATCAGAGAGCCCTGGCTTCTCGTGTGGAAAATGGGAAGCCACGCGGCAGGGCAAGACCTGAACCTGAGGCTTCCCGGCTGGCATCCAGTGCTACCCAGCGTCCCTCCTGGTGTCTGAGAGAGGGGAAGGCCACCCTGAGGGTGCAGCCATTGTTCTGTGGGAAGAAAACAGGGCTGCCTGACCGGGCGGAGGAGCGGGCAGGCGTGGGTGCCGGCCACCTGTCTGCCCACTCCACAGCAAACGTTGAGCCCCAACCATGGACACACTCTGTCTGAGGCCTTGGGGACAGTGGAGAACCAATCTCACAAAGCCCCTGCCCTTGCAGAGGTTGGGGTCTGGTGGGGACAGACCAAAGATGCCTCGTGGATAAGTCGAGCAGGAATGTGCAGGGAGCAAGCAGGGCGAGGCAGAAGGCAGCTGGGAGGTGACTTGGAGTGGCTCAGGGGACCTCCTCAGTAAGGACCCCAGTGGCTAGGAGAGAGCAGCTGTGGTTCCAGGGTGCCTCCTGCCAGTGTGAGCTTTAGACCTCACACAGCCCCACAGGGCAGGTCCTGCTGTCCCCATGGAAATGACAAGGCCACTGAGCTGCAGAGAACCACACAGCCTGAGGCTACAGGCCGGACCCCACCAGCCTGTCTGACCCTGCCGCGGGGCAGTGTGCTGACGGCGGCCCCGCCTGCTTTGTGCTTTGCCCCAGCTCTGGCCCTGCAGAGCACAGCCGCCTGGAGCCCGTCCAGTGAGCAGAGGGCTGACGGATTCCCAGGAGCCCGGTGGGCATCAGAATCAGCCCCGCAAAGCCATGGTGGCCTCCTGAGGCCGCGCAAACAAGGCTTCAGGAAATGGGGGGCCCTTGCTGGGCCTCACTGCCTTCCTCCACCTCTAAAATGGGAACAACACTCCCCTGCCCACAACCAGGCCTCGGGGGACAATAGAATGCATGAGAATGGGCATTTAAAATGTCATCCTACACGGTGCCTTTGCCACTGCATGCTCTTGGGGTGTGTGTGTGTGTGTGTGTGTGTGTGTGTGTGTGTGTGCGTGTGTGTGTCCTGCAACATCACTAGCCCCTCGCAGCATCAATGTCCTTATTCTGAAGACAGCACGTGGAGCCTCAGGACAGTCAACTGGCTTCTCTAAGCTAAGGTCAAAGCCAGGTCCCCTGAGGTCGGAGCCCAAGTTCTGCCACTCATGGGAGAAACACCTCCGCCCTTTACACGGCAAACTCGGCCACCTCTGGGCCACTCTGCTCACTGCAAGGAGGGGCAGGAGTCTCCCCAGGTGCCCTGGAGCTGCCTGGGGGCGGGGGGGGGGGGCTCTGGCAGGACACAGAGCAGCGACCACTCCTACATGGAACCTTAGGTGAGGCGCTGTAGAGCAAAACCAGGACCATGGCAGCCACCACAGACCCAGCTGCAGTCTGGGCCACGCCCACACGGTGTTGTCTCTCCTTGTTCCCAGAGGAAATTGCCCCCAAAGTGAGTGGCCTTTCTCACTCTCTCTCACTGGCTGGAAGGGTTTTGGCCTTCTGGCTGACAACACGGTGGTGCAGACCATGTTGTTTGTGAGCGCGTCGGTGCGGTGGGAGCCCGCAGCTGGGTACGGCAGCCCCTGGGGAGAAGAGCCAAGCACTCTGTGTTTTTGCACCTTGGTCCTTTTGGGCCATGCCACTAATTGGAACTTGCTGTCCCATTAATGAGTTTTCTCTCCTGAGAGTCCTGTGACCATTGTGACTCTCAGTCTCTGCCTAATGGACTAGCGAGTGACAGAGCCCACGCAGCGTGGTCTAGGAGGCCCCAGCTCAACACAGCGCTTCCCAATTAACCCAGGCTTTGGAAACAGGGTGGCAACGTGACCCTCCGCCAGCCCCTGGAAAGAGTTAACTCGGTGTGATGACATGGCTCTCCCCGCCTGGAAAAGGCCAGCGTGGCCACCATCTGGGCAGTGGATGCCAGGCTCCTTGGTGGCCAAGAATCAATTTCCACCCTGACGCTGCCACAGCTCCACCTCGGGTCATTAGGAGCCTGACCAAGACCCCAGTGGGCAAGGCCCACAGGACCAAGGCTTCTAAGGGCTCTTTGACTGCCTGGAAAATCTGCCTGTGATAAGAACAGAGTCAGCAAAACCGTCAGCCCCAGGATGTCCAGGGAGGGGTGCATGAGCAAGCTCCCCAGCTGGAGGGGCTGAGGCCTCCGCTGCAGAAGCTTCTTGTTTCGCCTGAGGTTCCAGAACACCACTCCATCTAATGCACTTGCAAATCTAACCCCAGTCCTTCCCTGCCCATGACCCTCCTGTGGACCCCAGTGCAGGCCCAGTTCCTATAGAGCCACGCGAGGCCTCCGACTGCATCTCCAGCCTCACCGTGGCCCACATGTCTTCTCAAACCTGATTTCTAGAAATCCCAAGTTGCTTCTGCTGTCTGTGAGCCCTTGCCACCTCCCACACTGAGCCCCGATCCCACCTGCGTCCCCTCCCCAAATGTCCCTCCTGCCACCCTCCAGGTCTCCCTGCAGATCCAGCTCTTGGAGAAACATCTCCAGCTGAGCCCTCTGGTCCCCATAACCCCACCCACACCCCAGTTCAGGTTTACGTTCCCTCGCTCTCCTGCACCGTAGTAGCTGGTCGTGACCATGACCACGATCACCACATCCACGGCCCTACCTGAGATAAGGGGTGTGCGTCTCTCCAACCACACAGGGTTTCCCAACCCCGCACTATTGACATTTGGGGCTCTTAATAGTTGTGCGACTTCCTGTGTGCTGTGACAACCCAAAGTGCGATGCTGGCCGTGGGCCTACGTTGCGCTGCGCCAGCCGGGCATCTCGCATGAACTCATGTGAAGCTGAGAGTTAGCTTCAGACGCTGGTGAGCTGCCCCATGCCAGGCTCCTTTCACTGGATCTTTATCATGAATACTGTCACCACATCTTAAAGACAAGGACACTGAGACCCCATCATGGACTTGCCCAAGATCTAAGTCAGCTGCTGGCCATAGAGCTGGACCCTTCTCCCGGTTCCGAGGTGGCCGGTGTCTCTTTCCACAACTGGGCAGATGCTCTCCCCTCTCCTGCCAGCCCTCCCCCCATCTGGCTCCCCGTCCATCCTCCGGCTTCAGCCTCACACCCATTCCTGCTACAGCACCTGTGCTTCTTACGGCCCCAACCACGTCCCCACTGAGCCATGAGCTCAGCATGAGGGCCGAGACAGTGACGGAGTGCTCACCTCTTTGTCCAGGGTGTGACACCCACCTGTAGTTAATGAATGACAGGAGGAGTGATGATTGACCAAGGAACACAGGGGCGGGGGCCAGGACTGCACTCTAGCCAGGGACGTGGCAGCCAGTGGGCCACAGAGGTTTTCTGTCCAGGGGTCTCCAACCTCGTCCAAGACACTACCTCTTTATGACAAGCCCAATGTGCCAGCCACATCAAATGGGGACAGTCACATAGAGGCGATCACCATGCCAAGCATCGATGGATCGTCAAACAGAGGTTCAGAGCCACCAGAAGGCCAGTGGCCAGCTCCAGTGGCAAAGCCGTCCCATGGCTGCTCAGGTCGGTGGCTGTGCAGGGACTTCCAGGAATGCCTGGGCCCTCTGACCAGGCTGCTCCTCTCCCCCGTGCCCACTGGACAACAGGCCTTGCCCCTGCACTTCCAGCTCCCCACACATGCCAGGCCCTGCGCAAGGTTCTCAAAACACACGTGTGCTCCTGCCTGGCATGAAACCTCACCTAGATGTGGCTCCTAGAACAGCCACTCTTCCTGACCTGCTCTGCCTAGCCTCCCTCAGTTCTGCACACGCCCCGGACGCGGCTCGCCCACCTGCATCCCCAGGAGAGACGGCGAGTTCTCAGCTCCTTGAGTGCCACATCCCCAGCACCTGGCACCGCACAGGGAGGACTGGACACCTTTCACAGGTGCTCACATTTGGGTGGGGGTGGCCTTGTGCCACTAAACACTGACTTTCTGCAGGTCCCCTTCCTTGGTTCCACAATCTCCAGCAACCCTCTGAGGATGACTGTGCGTCTCTCATGAGGTCTGCCCAGGGAGGGAGGGACTCTGAACAGCACACCTGTTTATAACCATCACTTGTAAATGAGGAAATTGGATTCCGGCTTCATCCAAGCAAAGCCAAGTACCAGGGTGACTCCCTTGCAGGGAATTGTCCACACAGGTTTGCCTGGGACCATGCTCTCCCAGGATCAATATTGAAATAGTCTCCCTTTGTCTCCTCCCATCCCCCAAAAGGCAGGAAAGGAGGGAAGAGGAGAAAATCCACACAGACCTTGCCTCCTGGCCTCATCTCTGCAAAAGAAAAGCAGTGTTTACTGAAAAATATTGTACAAAAGAACCTTTTCCCACAGGAAAAAAATGTAATCATCTCTTTAGTGGGAAAAATCACAGTTCCTTCAAAACATAGCCATACCCTGCATATGGTCTGTTTAAATGCATTTTATTAAGATTTATACCACTTAATGATGGCTTTAAGAATTGCTACATAAACAATACCGTTTTGATGCAAGAGGGTTGGAATATTTCTCATTTGAGCGAGTTAAAGCTCACTCCTCGGTGGCTTATGGAACTTGAGTATGTTGATGTGGCACTGCTCAATTAATGACAGGCCTTATGGATTTCAATCTGGCTTGAAATATATTTAAACAAATGAAGTAGATACAAATGTTGGCTCTTTGGCCAGCCAGAACTAAAAAATCCATTTTCTATCCCATTTATAATAAGAACTAATTTGAATGTAATTTATCTAGAGCACAACGTTTCCTAATTTTTACATGCAACCATTACTTATAGTTTAAGTAATAGTTATATCCGTGGATCTTAGTGCACTTAATTGAAAATGCATGTTATTAAAAAGCAAGACTTAATCCTTCAAAAATAAAAGCATTATCCTAAAGAATAATTGAATACTCAGGCTCAGAACAAGAGCGAATGGGGGGGGGGGGTTAAAGAGAAAAAAAAAACTCCTCCCCTTTAAATACAGCACTTCTCTGTCTTTACATGGTATTAGAATTATGTCAGAGTGAAATTAGCCACTCTCGACTCGCTATTTCAATTCAGATTACCACTGCCTCTCATCCGAGTGTCAGACTTGGCACCGGAGTCAAATCCGTCTGCTGAGGAGTGACATGTCAAGGGTGACAGTGACAAATTGTCACTAAGTGAGGAATAACACACGACAGGGTATGTGTCCGTAATGAGGCATATGCATGCCAGCGAGCCTCGGGACGCGCGGGGCTGAGGGCGGGATGCTGGCAGCGCTCCTGGAGCTGCGGGCTCTCATTAGGGCCCCGCGCCTCCTTGGAGGGGAGTTTCCATCATTAAAATAAATAAATAATAAATGCGCTCCTAAGTGAACAACACACAATGACAAAGCCCAATCTGGTTTTTTTTGTTGTTGTTGTTGTTTGTTTGTTTTTGTTTTTTTAAAGAAAAGGAAATTCGAACGTTTGTGGATTTCATTTTTGAGGCTCAAAAATAAAATAAAGCCCTTCTTTGCAACCTCATCCTCTATCTTCTTGATTTGTTCCTTCATTTTCCTCCTTTAACTTCACCAAGATCAGCAATAACAGACCCCGGGGATGAAGCAACCCTCCCTCATGGGTTTGCACAAGTGTTTCTGTGAGCATTTTGAGAGGCGGCCCGAGTTCCCAAGCAGGGGCCGTTAGAGACACCTCACAGAAGCTCCCGGAGAGCCTGTTCCTTCCTGGCTTCTAGGGCAGGTCACTGCAGTTGTACCCCAATCAAAATGCCAACCACTGGGGAGGGAGGGGAGTGAAGGCAGGTAAGAGATATCACTATGGAAAATTAGCACAAGAGGCACAAAATCAGGAAACAT
Organism: Tamias sibiricus; assembly: GCA_025594165.1. Classification (NCBI taxonomy): domain Eukaryota; kingdom Metazoa; phylum Chordata; class Mammalia; order Rodentia; family Sciuridae; genus Tamias; species Tamias sibiricus. The sequence goes on from CM046659.1 coordinate 13,274,888, forward strand.
TAGGGACGGGACAGAGGCCTACTGTTCTGTTTTATTACCTTCTGTCATCTTTGGTTTCCCACCTGGGATCTCTGGAATGGATTTCTCCATGAACAGCAATGTTTTTATGCCCATGTTGCATGGATGTGTAAAAAGTGTTGTTGGATTTTATTGGATGGATGGATGGATGGATGAATGGATGTATGGATGTATGGGTGGGTGGATGGGTGGATGGATGGATGGGTTGGTGGATGGGTGGGTGGGTGAATGAATGGATGGATGGATGGATATATGGGTGGGTGGGTGGATGGGTAGATAGATGGATAGATGGGTGGAGGGGTGGTGGGTGAATAGATGGATGGATGGTAGGGTGGGTGGATGGGTGGATGGATGGATAGGTTGGTGGATGGGTGGGAGGGAGGGTGGGTGAGTAGATGGATAGATGGATGAACAGTTGGATAGAAAACTGAATGGGTAGGGTGATGGATGGATGAATGGTTGGCTATAAAACTGGGTGCAGTGGTGAACAGGTGGGTGGGGTGTGGAAAGATGGATGGACTGGGAAATGGGTGGATGGATGAGCACAGAGGTAAGCCCACTAGTGAGAGCTCACAGGTATGGCTGGGGTAGGTTCTCTGGAGAATCAAATGTCGTACTAATAACTTAGACTGTGTTCAAGGTGGAGGGTTTGAAGCCAGGAGTGACATGGCCAGGTCTGCATGATAGAAAGATCAGCTGGCTTCAGTGTGTGCCATCAATGGCAGCAGATGCGGTGGGAGCAGAGGGACCAGGAAAGAGCCTGCTGCAAGCACCCACATGTGCAATAGCAAGGCATAAGATAAAGTGCCGAGAGAGATGGGGAGCCGTGCAGATGTAGGGGGGTGATAGAGGGAAAGAACCAATGGGAATTGGTTAGCTGGTTGGACTTATGAAGTGGAAAGACAAGTTCTGGATGATTCCCAGGTTTCTGGTAACACTATTGGCTAACATAGCAACGGAGAGAAAGAGAAAGTTTTAGGAGGAACTGATACATGAACTATATGAAAATGCTGAGATCTTAGGAAGAAATCTAGGTTTGGAAGCCCTCAACACACTGAAACTGAAAAGGTGGAAGAGAGAATTCGGTAATCAAAGACGATGTTTTAACAAAGCTGGAGAGGTCACGAGAGGCTGCGTGTGTGTGTTTTCTGTAGAACAGTCTCCACCTGCACAGCCACATTAAATTTTAAGTGGGATCATATTTTAAACTCTAGTTTGCAATGAAGTGTTTTCTCTTAATAAACGCATTAGGACATTTTCTTTTATCTTTTTTCTGTAACATCAGTTTAATGGTTGTTCTGTTTTGTGGATATGCCATAAATCACTGAATCGATCCCTCATTGTTGGACATGTAGATTAGATCTTCATTTTTGCCATTAAATACACTTCTCTGGGATTCTGACCCCAAAACACCTGATATTCTTTGCCACAGTTCCCAGAGTACCACTGTGATAAAAGGGAGGACCAAGAGGAGAAGCAAGATGCAGAAGACCCAGGTACCCTCGGTGAGCATGCAGGGACAAGAAGTCTGGTGGCAAGAGATAATCCTAGATCACAACCACAGGGGCCAGAGGAGGTTGGAGACGCAGAGGATGGCCCTCATAAGAATTCCTATCCATATCCGAAGCACAATAAGCTCCACGGAACCTCTCTAGGAAATTTCTTAACAAACCATCCGTTTAGAAGCGACTTATTAAATACAGTGCCATAAACTTCTAGGTATCAATTCTGAGTGTATTTCAGACAGGGTCCTTGAAGTACGCAACCTAAATGCCTAATGGCTCAAGACAGCACCGTTTGCTTTCTGCTCATCCTCAACATCACGCTGTCCACTGTTGGGTTGCAGGAGACTCTGCTCCAGACGGGCTCTCAGGGACCCAGGGTGATGGAGGTTCCACTATCGTGTCTGTCCACCATCTGGAACATTCTGCCTCTTGGGTCACCATGATCTTGGAGAATCCCATGTGGGCTTTCTCCTGCTCCTGCCCCTTGCCTTCCCACCAGTGCATGGGCTAGGACTCGCCACATGACCTGTCCAACTGCTGGGCAATGTGGGGTGACAAATGAAATACCAGTGACTGTCCCTGCCTCGCAATGGGAGTGTCCCTGAGCTGGAACAACAGAATAAGATCAGTCTTCCATCAAATGCCCACAGTGTAATATGAAAGATTAGAAACAGCCTAAATACCCATCAAGGAGACCAAAATAAATTAATTATGCTGCACCCATAAATAGGAAAAAAGAACACACTTAAGCAACATATGAAATCATCTCAAAGCATAGTAGGAGGCCCAGAATGGCCCAGAGCAGGAGGCACAGGATCCTGGCATTGTGCAGAAGGGGACGTGCACACTTGTTGGTATTTGGGAAGTGTCTCTGATAGGATGAGGCAGAAGCTGCCACTGGTGTCTTAGGAGGAGGGTGGATGGCTGGGACAGGGATGGGAAGGACAATTTCCAATGCTATCTTTTGAACATTGAACCATGACCTGTTCAAAACAGCAAATGCATGACCTGCTCAAAAGTACACAGTTATGTCGTAAAAACCTTTGTTAATAATAACATGAAGCTTTCATAGGCCCATACAGGAAACCACACACACACACACACACACACACCCCCCAGAAGCACACCCCAGCATGACTGAGATGCCCTGGGCTGCTGCCTCGTGCCTCTCTAGGCCTCATGCAAAGCCACCATGTTACAGCTGTGGCCACAGAAGCTCCCATACCTCCAGGCAAAGCTCTTCCGTGGCTTGCTAACACTGCCCTCTGGGACTCCGGAGGAGCCACTGCCCTGATTCCTTGGCACAAGAGACCAAAGCTTTGGGACCTTTCCATCCATCAGAGAAGCCTCAAGCTAGCAACAGTGCTTCTGGATTGGGAGCCTCAGAGGCCCAGGCCAGCCTCCGGGGAGGCCCAGAGAGAGGCAACTCATCAGTGGGAAGCCCCTCCCAGCTGGCATTTCCTGACCCAGGGTGGGCCTGGGGGCGAGATGATCGACAGTGATTATAGCCACTGCCAGTGGCCTTGCCCCTGCCCAGGGGAAGAGGAGCCCCAGAACGCGGCGGTCAGGCATCAGCCAGGCATCGGCACATTTGGCAGAGGTGGGAAAACACGAAGAGAAGCAGCAGACACGGAGCAGGCCAGTAGCCATGCGAGAAACCCTGTGCCAGCCCCAGCCTGGCAGGGGTGGGAGCCCCACGGAGAGCGAGGCTCGTGGAGGCTCCGGTCCACCTAATTAATTTCAAGCGTTTGGGGAAATCAGAGAAAATTTGCTGAAGACAAATCCCAGACCTCCAATTGGACAACTGCTCCCCCTGCTAATTTACCCCTCAAGTCTAGTTCTCATGCAAATGTGTCCCCGGCCAGCCCTCTCCTCCTGTCAGTCCCCCTCCCTGCCACCAGCCCTCCCCAGGAGGAGGGCTCGCCCACTCCAGGGAGACCCCAGACTAAACTCTTGGCAGCCCCAGGCTGTCACCCCTCGCCTCACCTCGGCAACAAGTGAGACCCTCAAGTTTTAAGATTCCATTGTCGCTGGTGCGGGATGCAAGTCATTAGTCTGGCTGCTGAGACCCTGCGTCACTACAGAGGTCCCAGCTGGGGGAGCCTGCTGCAGAGGCACGCAGAGTGTCGACCGTGTCCTGATCACTGTTCTGGACACGGCCTCCAGGTCCTGCCCTAAGGGAGGAGCCACACGGCATAAACAAGCTAGAGTGGCCAGGATGACAACCCATGGTACTCACAGCCCTGGGTCCCACAGGGCTGCAGCCATGGGTGGAGGCCAGAGGCAGGAGAGGGCGGTGGGCACTCCCGGGAGGAGCCCAGGAGGAGGAGGTGTGGAGGGTCAGCAGCAGGCCGAGGGAGCCAGTGTACGCATGCGCAGTGGAGGAAAGGGGGCGGGGCGTGCTCCAGAGACTGGTAGAAACGGGGGGCGCTGGGCCTGGGGCAGACCGCCGAGGAGTTCACGTGGGGATGGGGTTCTACTCCCAGGGCAATGGGAGGCCAGCAGAGGGATTTAGCAGGACAACTGGTCACTCGAACAAGTAGGAGGACAAATTCAAACTGCATAAGAATTCAAAATTCCCTATCATCATACAACGAAAAGACGAACTATCGGGAGACAGTGCGGCCAGCCCTCCATATCTGTGGGTTCCACATCTGCAGCCCAATAACAGACGAGGGAAAATGCCCAGGGAAACCTTGCCTGTACTGAGCACCCGGACTCTTCCCTGCTCCGGAACGACCACCACGGACACAGTGTGGACGCTGGAGAGGTGCTACAGGCTCTCTAGAGACGACCTAAGGTATGCAGGAGCACGTGGGTAGGTCCCATGCAAACACCACACCCTTTCATTAAAGGGACTTGAGCAGTGTGGATTTTGACGTCCGCAGGGATTCTGGACCCAGTCTCCTTTGGATGCCAAGGGACACCTGTATTTGCTACTTGCATAACCAGCAAAGGGAGATAATGCAGGACATATATAAAGAGCATCTACGAATCAATAAGAAGACAAACACAACTGAGGAAAGATTTTGAATAGGCTTTTCATAAAAGAAACACCACAAGCCCACAGACATAAGAAGATGTCTGCCTCGAAAACAGGAGGCTGGGGCGTAGTAGAGGACAGGTTCAGAACGTACAAGGACCCGGGTTCAGTCCCTTGCACAAAATAATAATAATAATAATTAGGAGATGCAAATTTGTTGTCATGAGTTTGAGAAGTTGTGGAGGACTCAAAAGGGGACACATCCCATTAAGAAGCAATTGTGTTTATTTAAGAATAAAATAAGAATATACTTCTTCAGTTTGCATATATCATGTCCTTCAGATGGCTGCAAAGTCACTAGCACATACATATGTACTAGGTTCTTTGAACCTAATGCATCACAGACGGAGCTGTGGGTTACTTCTCTTGGTGGAGGGGTGCAAAGGAAGGTTCCCAAGGCCTACAGCTCCCAGAACCAGGGGCTAGGGAAGGTGGCGCTGGCCTGGATGGGTCCAAGAGGCTACCCCAGGCACCACAGGGGCATGGAGAGGGCAGAGCTAGCTAAATCAGGGACAGCGTTCTGCTGCGGTTGAGGTGACAGAAGAACAGACATGAGCTTTTCCCCTGGGGCATCAGCGTTCCTCTGAGTGACAGCTGTCGTGCCCTGGTGCTGTCAGGAGGGTCTGGGCAGCGTGACCAGAGGCCTGCTGGGGTCCAGAGGCAATGGTCCAGACCCCATGTCCCCTGAAAGAGGTGTGCCCAGGTCCTAACCCCTGCCACCTGCAGACAGGCCCCGGGGGAGAGTAGGGCTCTTCACAGACCAGACGCAGCGGGGACTCTGGGTGAGGCCAGGCTGGAGTCAGGCCTCCAGGACTGGCGCTCTTCCCAGAGACACTCCCAGGGGACTCCAGGACGCAGAGCACCGAGGCAAAGACTGGGCCAGGCTGCCACCGCGAGGAGGGCCCTGCCCTGGCTCCGAGGAGGCGCCGCCCCGCCCACGCCTCGACTGTGGACCTCCAGAACTTGGAGAGAACAAATGACAAGTGTGGCCATTGTCGAGGCTGTCCCAACTGACAGCAGGGCCAGCCCAGGCCGGATCCCACCCGACCCCAGAAATCGGGGCCAGGGTCTGTTCAGAGTTCAGGAGGGGCTGTCAGGGCTGGGTGGAACCAGCCCACCACATCCGTCCCATGCGGTGGCAGCTCAGGGCCTTCACATGGTGGCCCCCTGATGCAGGCTCACTTATGTTCTTCAAGGTCAGTGGCTTATTTGGGGGAACTAACAGACACACACAGCCCCGTTAGGCACAGAACCAAAGAGAGGCTGCGGAGCCCTGTGGGGGTTCTGGTCCCGGTTCCCCCGTTCGGAGCTGTGTGGCTGTGCGTCTATCACGTCCTTCTCTGGGAAGCCAGGGGCCCTGTGCCCGTGGCCTTGTTGAGGGATGCACCTGCACCTGGGCCTTCAAAACCATCTGCCGAGTACCCTGGTATGTGCCTGTCGCCCTGAGACAGCTCCCAGTGGAGTCACCACAGTGGTGACATTTCTAGCCTGGGGAGGACAATGGAGGGGACGCTTCCAGAACATGCGATTTGCAAGGGCTGCTGCGACGGTCTCACACACCAGGCGCGCTGGGCGGCAGAAACAGCAAAATGAGCAGTCTCAGAGCTCAGGAGGTTGACAGCCAGAAATCAAGATGTCAGCGGGGCGGCTCCTTCTGAGGGCTCTGAAGCCCCGTGCCTTCTCCTCACCTCTGGTAGCTGACCACGCTCCCTGGCTTGCCCATGCCTGGATTCCCCTGTGTCCTCACACGGTCCCCCCACTGCGTGACTGTGTCCACATGACACCAGACCTATCCGATGAGTGTCCACCCCAATGACCACGTCTTAGCACGTCAGCTTCTGCAAACTCTGTTCCTAAATAAAGTCACATTCTGAAGAACTGGGGGCTGTGGGGGTTTCAATGGTCATGATCAACTCATAAAACTGGAACCAAAAAAGAAAAAAGAAAAGAAAATCATGTTCAAGCCGCTCTTCCCGCCTCTCACCGCCTCGGGGACAGACTGTCCTAGAAGTCAGTCACCCACGATGGCCTGGGGAGGGAGGGAGGCGTGGCATTGACCCAGACCTCGTGGTTGGGTCAAGCACAGGGCCACACTGCCTAGTCTGATTCCAGCTGGGAGTGTGATTTTCTTAAACTCCGGAAGCCCCCGTTTCTTCTTCTGTGACATCAGATAAAGTGAACAGTCCTGAGCACACACACAGGAAGTGCCCAGGACACTGCCCTGCCCAAAGCAAGCCCTCAATAAAGTCTTTCTGTCCCCAGCTTCTGGGGACTCTGGGTATTTAATTCACATGTGACAAGAACATGGTAGAATAAGGGATTACAGAAATACAGACTGAGAAGTTGGCATCCTTTTGCTGGGCTAGAAATGGCCTTTGCCTCACTTACCCATGGAAAAACTGATGTACCCGGCATCCCGCTGAGGCTGAGGCTGAGGCTGGGCCCCACCAACGAACCCTCTGAGGAAGAGGGTAGGTTCGCCGTTGCTCCCACTGTCGACTGGTAAATGTTGTAGACTTATTTACCAGGCAGAGCAATTATGTATAATTATTCCATAATGCAAACACATTATGAATACTTACAGAGCCATTTTTCCCTCCTCCCAAGGAATCTGGCTGAACTCTGTGTTAAAGATATTTTGTGTAATTGAAATTTGGAACAGGTGTGGGAAGGAGAAAAGAGCCCTCCTAACTGAGGTTAAGGAAATTGCAATAGCCTCCTCGTTAAAATAGGAAAGCTATTCTGGAACAGAACAGAATAGAATTCTTTGTGGAAGAATCCTGAACATTAGAGCATCAAACACAGATGTGCTGAGAAATCAAGAACGCCACTGCAGGGTCCCCCACATGCCGGTCCTAACACGTCACTCTTCTGCATTTCTTCACGTTCTTAGCATTTCTGAAATGATTCTTTATTGCTCACACGTCCACGGCCTGTTTCCCTGACTCCAGGGAGAGAACTGTTGGCCCAGTTCACCAGTATGTCCGTGTACCCAGAAAACCCAGAAGAGTGCTGAGCAGGCAGTAGGCACTCAAGAAATTCCTGTTGAAGGAGCAATACATAAATGCATAAGTCCCTCCCTGAAGGGGAAAAGGAATTATCATTAAATAAGCACTTACTATATCCATGCAAGTCACATGATCTTGTTTAATTCACACACAATCCTGGATTTGGAATTTTACCCCCAGTGCACAGATGAGGAATCTGAGGCTCAAAAAGGTTGCATGATTTGCCCAAAAGCCAGGTACAAAAGTGTGAACTTGGCCTCTCACCCAGGACTCAACACCCGCCACCCATAGATAGTCTTCTGTATCAAACACTGAAGGAGCCCTAATTAGGAAGGGCTGTTGTAGCTAGCTGGAAGCCATGGGTTCCACCTGATATGTATGTGACGCACCTGTAGGCACCCGCAAACCTGAAGGTATATAACCGGGTGAAAGCGGTCCGAGTTAGGAGAACGGAGAATTCAGTCAGCCGGGCAGTCACTCGGTCGGTCAGAAGAATCAGAGCGGCCAGAACGTAGGCAGAGCGGTTACAGAAGAGAAACCAGATAGAAGAAGTAATGACTGGCCAGAGTTAGGCCGAGACTCCTGAGGAAGACAGAAGACAGAAGAAAGAAGAAGGAAGAAAGAAGAGAGAAGAAAGAAGCTCTAATCTTTCTCTAAGCTAAGCTCTATCTTTCTTTACTCTAAGCTACTCTAAGCTAAGACTCTAAGCTAAGAAGACAGGAAGAAAAGCTCGCTCTAATCTTTCTCTCTAAAAATCTTTCTTTCCCTCTCTAAGCTCTAAGAAAGTAGAAGTAAAAGTAGCAAAAGCTATACTCTGCCTCCGAGAATTTTCCTCCCGTGGCGGCGCCGTGGCTGGCCGTGACAGGCAGCTTACAAATGGTGGTCCGTCCGGGGCTCGGCAGGCAGAGAAGAAAAGCTAAGAAATAAGAGCAATGAAAAAGCATAGCCTCAGACTCAGTTGAGACCAGCAAAAAGAGTAGAAACAAGAGAGCAGAGCCTCTGACTCAGTTGAAGCCAGTTAAGAATTAAGCCGAAGCAGAGTAGCTGGCCAAAAGCCGAAGCAGAGTAGCCGGCCAAAAGCCATAAAAAATAAAGAAGCTAGAAAAGCTATACAAAGAAAAAGCCTTGAGCTTTAGCAAAAAGCCATAAAGAAAAAAGCCATGAGCTTAAAAGAAAATAGAAAGCCATTGAGCTTTGGCAAAAAAGCCATAAAAATAAAGAAGAGAAAAAAAAAAAAAAAGTCAAAGCCGCTTATGCAGTTGTGCTTAACTAAGTGCGTTAGCTGCTCCTCAGCAGTAGGCTTCCTTAAAGCCACAGCACCTTCTCAAAAAGGGCTCAAATATCCACCCTTTCAAAAATAAAAGGTGAAAAGCTAGGTAGGGAAAAGAAAATAGAGAAAATAAAATAGAGAAAATAGAATTAAAGCACCTTTTTAAACTAAAGGGAAGGAATATGAAGGAGCCCTAATTAGGAAGGGCTGTTGTAGCTAGCTGGAAGCCATGGGTTCCACCTGATATGTATGTGACGCACCTGTAGGCACCTGCAAAGCTGAAGGTATATAACCGGGTGAAAGCGGTCCGAGTTAGGAGAACGGAGAATTCAGTCAGCCGGGCAGTCACTCGGTCGGTCAGAAGAATCAGAGCAGCCAGAACGTAGGCAGAGCGGTTACAGAAGAGAAACCAGATAGAAGAAGTAATGACTGGTCAGAGTTAGGCCGAGGCTCCTGAGGAAGACAGAAGACAGAAGAAAGAAGAAGGAAGAAAGAAGAGAGAAGAAAGAAGCTCTAATCTTTCTCTAAGCTAAGCTCTATCTTTCTTTACTCTAAGCTACTCTAAGCTACTAAGAAAAAATCTTTCTTTCCCTCTCTAAGCTCTAAGAAAGTAGAAGTAAAAGTAGTAAAAGCTTAACTCTGCCTCCGAGAATTTTCCTCCCGTGGCGGCGCCGTGGCTGGCCGTGACAGGCAGCTTACAAAACACCAAATATAAAATGGTAAAAGCAGCATTTTGTACAAGTAGCCAGAACAGCATAAGTCACCCAGCAGGACAGACCTGCAGTCATTGAAAAGGAGCAGTCAGACACAAAGTCTGTTTGCAAAAGGGAGAAGAGGCTCTGAGGATAAGGGAGGCCACTGTTGAAGGAGCTCATTTTCCTGACAGCTGGATGGAAACTTGAACGGCACCCTGAATGTGGCCTTGGCCTATGCCCATATAGAGTGGTGGCAGACGGCCACCTGTCCTGGCCCTGCCTCCAAGAACCCCAGAGGGCAGATCTCATCCCCCAGGTTAGCCTCCACACACATCCAGATGGGTCGTAGTTAAGAACCAGTAAGGGCCTGTACTCTGCCACCCTCGCAGTCGCTGGGCAGTCACCTGTCCCCTATCTGCCATTCCACCTGGGAGAGTTAGAGGTGGGGTCCCCACTTTACAGGGATTACGAGGCTGATAAGCCCTCCAGGGGGAGAGTGTATTGCCTGGGGTGTGACAGATAAAAACTCACCCTGAGCGTCGCCCCCCAGGGCCACAGGAAGAGACAGTGGCTTGGACCAAGGCCCCTCACACATCAGCTGTGTGACCCTGGGCAAGTCACTTTCCCCCCCTACTCAGATGTCTCAGCTATAAAAATCAGTCCTTGCCTGTGGAGTTACTGCTAAGATTTAATTTACTGGGACACTGAGAATGGGCTTCCTAAACATGGCCATTGTTTCGACAACGGTCCTGCTCCCAAGGTGACTGCCAATCTCATTCTTCCTTGAACAGCCCTCTTCCTAGAATGCTTCCAGAAAGTCAGTTTCACACAGAGCTGGGAGAGACCCTAGATGTCATTTGATCTGCCCACTTTACAGATGGGGCAGCCAAGGCCCAGAAAGCAGAAAGGAGTAGACCAAGACCACCCAGTGAGGCAGAGGCAGCGCCAGGAGCAGAACCCAAATTCTGGAGTTTTTCCTCTTAATTCCTGGTGCTAGATGTCCCTTAATATTGCTGAATAATGAATATCCCCAAAACATAAGGGCTTAACACACCAACAGTCGCCTTACTGTCTGTATTAGTTTGCTAGAGCTGCCATAACAAAACACCAGAGACCGGCAACTTAAACAGTGGAAAGTTATTTGCTCGTGTTCTAGAGGCTGGAAGGCCAAGGCCAAGGTGCCAGTAGGGTTGGTTCTGCTGAGGCTTCTCCCAGGCTGCCAGTGACCGTCTTCTAGCCATGTCCCCCCCCAGGCCCTTCCTCTGTTCATGCACTTCCCTGGCGTCTCCTTCTCATGAGGACACCAGTCTGTTGGATTAGGGCTACCAGGTGCTGAAATCCCCCAAGCCCAGGCCTGAGTGCTCACCCCAGCTTCAATAGGTCCTCCTGCACGACAAGTAAGGGGGAAGTTCTCGAACAGCCCACGGAGCAAGCGGCAGGGTTCACAGTCACTCCCAGCTCCATAAAGAGGAGCAGGGGACAGAGAAGAGACACCTGGCTGAGACTGTGATTGTGTCCCTCGATCAATGCCTGCGCTTTTGCAAGGTTCTGCTCCTCTCCGTGGTGAGCAGGGCACTGGCCCTGTTGGCCTTGCCCAGTGCAGGAGCCCTGTTTGGGGATTGGCTTGAATTGCAGTTGACTATGAGCCGTGGAGATTTGGGCATTGTCTCCTCCCGTAGTCTCACGAGACTTGTTGCGGGATCTCGAGTGACTTGGCCAAAATTGCTGATCGGGTCAGCGCCATTTTAGTGGTGTGTTTGGCGTGAGTTAGTCGTTGTTAGAACCAGAGAGAAAAGTTATCAGAATAAAAAGCTGTTTGTCTCCAGTTTGCTTCTGAAGTTCTTCCTGCGGCTCCGTTGCTCCAAGCGCTTCAGGCGGCAACAGCCCAGGGGCCACCCAAACTGGATTCTACCTCTTTAATTTCCCCCTCTTTTGTCACTTGACAAAACATAGCACTCTTTCCCCCACTGGAAAGGACAGCTACCTTAACCAGCGTCACCAAGCCACCTTCAATTTGAACTCAACTTGTCACCACAGCCAAAAACAATTGTGCTTTTAGACACCATTTTGTGGAATGTGGAAGGTTATTCATTACATTGCTTTTATTTTTTTAACTTGTTTTAATTAGTTATATGACAGTAGAATGCATTTATGCACTGTGATAGATCATACATAGATGGGATATAATTTCTCATTTTTCTGAGTGTACATGTTGCAGAATCATATTGGTCATGTAGTCACATACATACATACAGTAATAGTGTCTGTTTCATTCCACTCTCTTTCCCATCCCCACATCCCCTCCCTCCCCTCTACCTAATCTAATGCTATTTGCTATTCTTTCCTAGTGCCCTTTGCCTTATTGTGAATTAGCATCCACATATTAGAGAAAACATTTGGCCTTTGGTTTTGTGGGATTGGCTTATTTCGCTTAGCATGATATTCTCCAACTCTAACCATTTATTGGCAAATGCCATAATTTCACTCTTCTTTAAAGCTGAGTAATATTCCATTGAGTATGGGCTAAGGAATGGAACAGACACTTCATTACATTGTTTTTACATGCCCACAAATCTGTTTCCTAGCAGGTGTATCTTTTGTAACTTTTTTTTTTTTTTTTTTTTTTTTTTTTAACAAGAGTGAATTTCTCTACCACAATATGACATGAGCAGACACATGTGCCAAACTCCAGCGTGTCTTGGACTTTGAAGGAAAGGAAAAGCAAACTGAACTGACTCCCTTTGCCCTGGGCCTGTCCCCAGGACTTGCAGAGGCCCGGCTTCCTCTTCCCCGGTCACCCCTCCGTGGCCAAGAGAAGGAGGCTCCACAGCCACAGGGCAGGAGGGGTCTGTGCAGGCCAGAGCAGGCGGCCCTGGGCTCTGGGACGGAGTGGTCGGCAACTCTGGCAGCACCAGACGTCACCTCTGCTTGGGTGGGATGTGGCTGGCGTGCGCGCCCCAAGGGCTCACGCACTGTTTGCTCCTCAGTGTGGTGATGCTAAGAGGTGGGGGCCTTTGGGAGGCAGGGCCTAGAGCACGTGGCTGGGCCCAGGGCGTGCCCTCAGATGGGATTAAGGTAAGACCCTGGGTGGGTTCTCGCGAGAGCAAGTGGTTATAAGCTCTGACATCTGCTGTTCCCCTAGCTCTAGCTTCCTGTCCCACCCTGTGAGCACTTCATCCTACACGAGCAGCCACCAATGATATGACATCTCCCATGAGGCCCTCACCAGAGGCCTGTCCACAGGGCCACCCAATCTAGGACTTTTAGCCCCCTAGATTTTGAGCTAAATGGACCTCTTTTCTTCATAAGTTCCATAGCCTCGTGTGTTTCATTGTAGCAACAGAGAATAGATGGATACCTGCCCTCTGGAGTGCAGGTCTGCTCTTGTTGAGTGGGCAGCTGCCAGAGGTTACCAGGGAGAGGAGCCAGAGATGGGGACAGGTGGTGGTCAGAGTCTGGACACAGGTTTCCACTTTCTGAGTGGGCAACCTGCATAAAGCCACTGAGCCTTGGTGCCCATCTCTGCTGAGTAGAGCCTGTCCTGCAGGGCTGCGTGAGGGCTGCAGTCTCTCCTGGTCAACATATAGTGCTGGCTGAGAAAGACTCTCTGTAGGAGCCCTGAATGGGGAGATAGCTAAGATTGTGGTTGGCTGAGAGCCATAAAGATGTTCAATCATCACCACCCTCCATGATCTCGAGACCTGGCCCGGGACATTGCGGATCGGGTCACCACCCTCCATGGTCTCGCGAGATCTGGCCTAGGACATTGCGGATCGGGTCACCACCCTCCATGGTCTCGCGAGACCTGGCCCGGGACATTGGGATCGGGTCACCACCCTCCATGATCTCGCGAGACCTGGCCCGGGACATTGCGGATCGGGTCACCACCCTCCATGATCTCGCGAGATTTGGCCCAGGACATTGGGATCGGGTCGGCGCCATTCTGTGGTGGTTGGAGGAGTGTGATTTGCGGGTAGGAGTTGTTCTTGGAGCCGGAGAGAGAAGCTAGCAGAATAAAGAGCCTGTTCGTTTCCAGTCTGCCTCTGAACTTATTCCCGCGGTTTTGTTGCTGCAAGCGGCTATAGCTGCAGTCAGCGACAACTCTCTACATGGGCAATGGCTGTTGTTCAAGAGGAGCAAAGTGCCCAACATGGTTGACGCCGCACCTCCTGTCCTCAAAGCCATGCTCCCATGCATGTTTATTCATGTTAAATACAGCCGTGCTCCCCACACCTCCCTGTGCCCCAGAGCACCTGGCCGGCAGCTCCCTGTTGCAGGGAGCTGGGTACTGGTCACCAGCCTGTGGGTCTGCACGGCCCTGCCACACCTGAGCTTCAAAACAAGACCAGAGTAATCACGGAGCAAAACTAGATCTCTTCCTATCCACGTCACCCAGAGAAAGAAACTAGTCCCCGGAAGGCACCTGGAGATTCACAGAGAACGCTGGGGGAAAGGAACGCATCGGCAACGTGTAAGCCAGCCATGGCGCACCATCTAGAATGTGTAAGAAACTCCTGCAGGTGGATGAGAAAAAGAGCAGGCCTAATGGAGAGATGGGCGAAGGACGGGAACAGGCAACCTTCAAAGGGAGAAAACAAAAGAAGCACCAAACATGGAAGAGACGCTCACCTGTAGTAGGAAGCAGAGAAATGCCACTTAAAGATCCCTTTACACACATGAGACTGGCAAAAAGTATCAAGTGGAGTCATGGGAGCACTGGTGACGCTGTGGGATGTGGAACCACTTCGTCAAATCAGACGTCCCGTGCCACGGCGCCTCCTGCTGCTTTACAGCCCAAGGGACGCTCCCACCAGCCAGGAGGGGATACCTGAGGGCCAGGGCACCCATGCGGTGCCACCAGGCGTCACGGAAGCCAAGGCTCACTGTACAAGACACGCCAGCATCTGAGGCATGGGTGAGAAAGGCAGGAACAAGTGCTGCCAATTCAACAGTGACAAAATGCATTCCTGTCACTTAGGACTTTCATATTCCTTGACAGGGTTCTTGTAGCTTTGCTCAGAGCTTCAGGCTTTGAGTCATTCTTGTCCCCTGGGCATGCAGCTCGAGGACTCCTTGGTGGAACAAGGTGTGCGCCACCACCCCCACCTGGCTCAGAGCCATCGACCCCCCTCTCCCACACAGGGGCCTTCCAGCGCGAGCCACGGAGCGGCTCCCGGGGTGTGCCCCACTCCTCTCTCCTAGCGCCGGTCCCCTGCTGGGGGCCAACCCCAGGACAGACAATGCTTGTGGGGGGACCCCGGTGGCAAGGCACCATGACCGCCGCCGGCAAGCGTAAGAGGCCGCCCAGTTTGAGATGCTACATGCACACTCAGGATCTCCGAGATGGGGCATCTGTGGGGTTTGGGGGCATCAGGGGAAGATGAGAAAATGAGGTGGAGACGGCAGTTTAATGGTGTGAGGGAGGTTCCCCACCCTACCGGCAGCTGCCTCCGTCCTCAATCCCTCCTGACGGACAGGCCCTGTGCACACACAGCAGACTCAGCTGCGGACACTTAGAACTCCTTCTGCTTTCCTTTCCTGGCCTGAGCCTCCGCCTGGCCACACGGTGGAAAGGGCAGCTGCGGAGAGACTGTAAGTCTTGGAGCCCCGCATCCAGACTCAGATCTCCGCTTTGTCCTTAGGAGCTGTGCATCCCCAGGCAAAAGAGTTGCCCTCTCGGAGTCCCACTTTTGCCTCTGTAGAGGGAGAACAATCATGCGTGCCCTGGTGGATTATTGTGAGGCTAAATGAACATGTGGAACACAGTAGGTGCTCAACTCAGGGCCTCAGTTTCCCTTCTGTGAATTGCAGATTTTAGTAGCTGGAGGATCGAGCGAGGTGGACGAGTGGCGTCTCCGTATTCCTAGGACCCCACTCTGCGGTTAACAGCTGGTTTAATCAGTTGCTCCACTTCTCCCCGCTCGGCTCTCCTTTGCCCTCCCACCACGCAGCCAGCTGCCGCGGCAGGCATCCCGGGTGTCACTGCCTTGGTTCACATGAGCAGCGCTCGGCAGCTCCTGCCTGGAGCTCTAGCTGCTGCAAAAGCGAGACTCAGAGAGGGCAACTCTTTTGCCTGGGGACACACAGCTCTAGGGACAAAGCAGAGATCTGAGTCTGGATGCGGGGCTCCAAGACTTACAGTCTCTCCGCAGCTGCCCTTTCCACCGTGTGGCCAGGCGGAGGCTCAGGCCAGGAAAGGAAAGCAGAAGGAGTTCTAAGTGTCCGCAGCTGAGTCTGCTGTGTGTGCACAGGGCCTGTCCGTCAGGAGGGATTGAGGACGGGGGCAGCTGCCGGTAGGGTGGGGAACCTCCCTCACACCATTAAACTGCACAGAAATCAGGTGGCTTCACTTGCTAGGGGCAAGCAGGGTAAGCCACCGCAGGCATCCCTGCCAACCCTACTCTGCCTGACCTCCAGGCAAGGCCCAGAGCATCTGTCCCCTGAGTCCCTGCCCACTGTCCTTCCTGCCACCCAGGAACACTTCTGAACCTACTCTGGGGTGAGATGACGGCACCCCGAGGGATGGTTCTGACACAGCTGGAAGTCAGGGAAGCCTCTCAGAAGAAAACCCTAGAACTGGCAGAAAGCGCAGCGGCAGCCACTTGGCAAGGGGGGGGGAAGGACACTATGGAGAGGGAACAGCAGATCTGGGGGCGAGACAGGGAGGCCCACTGCCACGTCTCAGGCCAACACAGGCCTGGCAGTCCTGGCCTGAGCAAGCGGGCAAGAGAAAGAAATAAAAGACACCCGAATGGACAGGAGGAAGTGAAACGGCCTCCGTTTACAGATGACGTGACATTTTGGATAGAAGACTGTTACGGGGTGGACGTGAGGTGGCCCCCCAAAGCTCACGTGTGAGACAATGCAAGAGGTTTAGAGGAGAAATGAGTGGGTTATGAGAGCCTTAATGCAATCAGTGAATTATTCCCTGATGGGATTAACTGGGTGGTCACTTAAGGAGGGTAGGATGTGGCTGGAGGAGGTAGGCATCGGGAGCATGGCTTTGGGATATACAGTTTGTATCTGGAGAATGGAGTCTCTCTCTCTTTCTCTCTCTGCTTTCTGCATATCATGTGAGCTGCTTCCCTCTTCCACCAGGATGTTCTGCCTCACCTTGAGCCCAAGGAATGGAGCCGGCCTTCTATGGACTAAGACCTCTGAAGCCGTGAGCCCCAAATAAACTTTTCCTCCTTGACAATTGTGCTGGTCAGGGCTTTTAGTCACAGCAGTGAAAAAGCTGGCTAAAACAAACACCCCTAAAGATTCCACATAAAAGCTGTTAGAATCGATGAATGAATTCAATAAAGTTAGAGGATACAAAACCAACATAAAAAATCAGTGATGTTTCAGCTATACCACTTCTCAATATTTATCCTAAAGAACTGTCATCATGCTATAGTGATACATGTATACCCATGAATGGATAAAGAAAATGTGGTCCAAACACCCAATGGAGTTTTATTCAGCTGTCAAGAAGAATGAAACTGGGCTGGGTTTGTGGCTCAGTGGTGGAGCGCTTGCCTTGAATGTGTGAGGCACTGGGTTTGATTCTCAGCACCACATATAAATAAATTTTTTAAAAAAAGGTCCATCAACAACTAAAATAAACAAATAAATAAATATATATTTTTTTAAAAAAGAAGAATAAAATTATGTCATTTGCAGGAAAATGAATGTAACCTGGGAACATTATGTTACACAAAATAAATCAGAAACTATAAAGCATTGATCTGGGCAATGACTTCTTTGGATTTGGCCCCTAAAGAACAGGAAACAGAAAGCAAAAATATAGATAAATGATATTACACCAAGCTAGAAAGCTTCTGCACAGAAAATAATCAACAATGCATAGAGACAACCTATGGATTAGGAGAAAATATTTGCTTGTCACACCTCTGATAAGTGGTTCATATCCAAAATATATAAGGAGCTCAAACAACTCAATAGAAAGAAAACGAAACAAAACAAAACAAAAACCCAATTAAAAGCAGGGGAACTGATTCGACATTTCTAGATAGAAAACATCCAAATTGCCAACAGTCATGAAAAAATGTTTAACATCACAAATCATTAGAGAAATGTTCATTAAAACCACAGTGACATATCATCTCACACCTGCCAGAATGACTATTATCAAAAAGATGAAAGATCACAAGTACTGGGTGAGGGTATGGAGAAAAGGAAACCTTTGCACACTGCTCATAGGAATGTAGGTTAGTAAAGTCATCATGGAAAACTGGAGAGTTTCCTCAAAGAAATAAGTAAATAGAACTAAAAATGGAATTATCAGATGACCCAGCAATCCTACTTCTGGGTATTTACCCACAGTATTTGAAATCCGTCTCTTGAAGAGACACCTTTACCGCCACAGTCACGTCAGTCTTACTCACAATAGCCAAGCTAGAGAACCTACCTGTCTCCTCTGGTGGATGAATGGGCCAAGAAAATGTAGTGCATATAACACAATGGCGTACTACTCATCCATAAAAAGACTGCTGTCGGGCTGGGGTTGTGGCTCAGTGGTAGAGCACTCGCCTAGCACGTGCACGGCCCGGGTTCGATCCTCAGCACCACGTAAAAATAAAGGTATTGTGAACAACTAAAACAAATAAATAAATATTAAAAAAAAAAAAAAAGATTGCTGTCTTCGCCAGGGTTGTGGCTCAGTGGTGGAGCGCTTGCCTAGCATGCGTGAGGCACTGGGTTCGATCCCCAGCACCACATGAAAATAAACAAATAAAATAAAGGTATTGTGTCCATCTACAACTAAAAGAATTTTTAAAATGAAAAGATTGACGTCTGCACCATACAAGAGTGCTGTTTGAGGTGACAAATATGTATGTTCAATCTGATTTAAACATTATACCACGTATACCTGGATCAAAACACCCCATTACTCAATAACGACGTACAATTTTGTGTGTTTATGTATCAGTTAAAAAGTAGATGTTTTAGAATTATGAATTATAAAAGAAAAAAAGAATGAAACTCTGTCCTTTGCCACGATATAAATCAAATCGCAGGACATCATGCCAAGTGAGAGAAGCCAGGCACAGAAAGACCAGCACCTCTGTTCTCACCCCATGCCGAATCCCAAACAGCAGACTCACGGGCACAGAGGGAAGAAGGGTGGTGCCAGGGGCCAGGGGCTGGGAGGAACGGGGGATGATGGTCCAGGGTACAAAGTCCCAGACAGAAAGGCTATGGGGGCTCTTTAGATCTATAGCACAGCGTGGTGAATAGGGTTAATAATAGAGTATTATACATTTCAAAATTATATAAAAGAAAGTAAATTTCAGATGTTTTTCACCACAGAAAATGTTAAGTGTTTGAGGTGATAATATGTTAACTAGCTTAATTAGATTATTCCATATTGTGTTCATAAAATCATAACATCATTTTTTGCCCCATAAACACTTAGAACTATAAATTGTGAACGTAATAAAAGATAAAATTTCTTCAAAACTGGCAATCATTTAACTCATGATTCAGTCAGTTGGCAATTTGGGGGGACCTCTGCTGAGAGGTTCTCATGCTGGCCGGTCAGCTCAGACACACTTCTGCTGGTCAACTGCAACCTCACCCCCGTGTTGGATAATCATCTGGTGGCGGCCAGGTTACAAGGTGCTGGGGCCACGCGTCTCGCTCATCTTCCAGCGGGCCATCTCTGGCTTGTCCACATGGTGGAAGGATGACCAGGCAAACCCCTGATCATTTATACACGTGCCACCCAAGTTTGTGCGCTGGACACAAGAGGATAGTGGTGATGTGACATCCCTTTGCTATATCCCGTTGGCTAACACACATCACATGGCCAACCCAGTTTCAAGGAGTGTAAAATGGACTCTACCTCTTGATGGGAACGGAGATTTGTGGCCATTTTCACAATCTGTCATTGCCATTATTTTGGATATGTCACAGGTCTCTAAAAGGAACTCGGGAAGCCTTTGTCAATGGTCAGATTCGACGGAAGCCTGGGAGTCCAACTGGGTGTGAGAATGTCCCACCCCTCTCCCTACTTCCCAGCTCTCTGATAAAAGCCAGGTGTTTTGAGTGGCAGGAGAGCTAATGGCAGGAACAGGCTCGGCTCTGTTTCAAAGGGCCCTTCCCCTTTAGGGCTAAAGCGCAGTCTTGGAGCAGGTCTTCTGGCAGGGACGGCCACAGCCCTCTGCGTGATGCATCCTTCTTAGGATGGCACTTGGAGCCTCAGCCTCCACAGCCCAGTGGGGAGAAGCCTGATCTCACTCATCTCCTTCTCAAACAGTCATTTGAAATCAACGAGCCCCACTCCACCATCCTCCTCCCCCGTGATTACCGAGCTGGAGCCGGGGAAACAGGCATCGCTCCTCGGAGCCTCCACCAGTGATTACCATCATTGCATAATTGCGGACATCAGAAGCAACGCGGTGCCACTCGCGGCCAGGCCCAAGCTCCCCCTCAATGACACTCTGAGTTCAGCTGCCAGAAGACAGGGAAATGCAGCTAATTGAGACTAAAGACTGCTCTGCGCAGCTTTCTAATTTCCACAGTCAGTTCCTTTTTATTCTGCAGTGGTATCCTTTGGTAATTGACTTTCAAATACTACTTGTTACATATCACACTTAAACAGGAGAATTTCTGGCAGAATTGAGCAGCACAATGGATCTCGAAGTGGATTTCATTAGGGGAACCTGCTCTGCAGATCGGAGGCCCCCCCACGGCACCGGCCACACACTGGCGCTCAGGAAAGGTGAGCCCGTGAGATACGTCCACGGAGTCCTCAGTGTGCAGAAATCACAGTGCCATCTGTGTGCGTGTACAGCAACACGGCACACAACCAGAGAATTTCCTTTTTTTTTTTTTTTTTTTTTTTTCTTTTTCTCATTTTATGCTACCCAGTAGGTTTAGGAGGACAGGTGGCCAATGGGAAACTGAAGTTCATCAAAGTCGGGGCAGTCATTCACACAGCTTGCCAGCACTGCACATGCGCTCCGTGCCAAGCCCTGGGAACAGACGTGAACAAGGCAGCCCCTGACTTCAAGATCACATAACACAGGGGCGTGGTTGGAGGCGGGGAGACAAAAGGCCAATAAATTCTAACAATGCTGCAGGTGAGTCTACCTAATGTTTACACAAAAGCAAAATGGGGCAGAGAGGAGAGTAACTCTGTGGGCACTGGGGGCGAAGCAGTGTCCAAGTTAAATCTTGAAGGACAGCTACAAACCAACTTGGTGGAGAGGGATCAAGACAGCCCAGGCAGAACAGCAAACGCAGCCTCCTTCAGGGAGGGAAGCTCTTGGGAGACACTCTGGCAAGGACATGGCAAAGCTGAGCCTGGCCTCACCCGCCATGTGACAGGACAGCCCGACACTGTGGCTGGGGCTCTCCAAGGGAGTGGCAGTGCTCCACTCCTGTGCTCCGTGGAGGCTTTCCTGGTGCCTGTTTGGAACGCCACATGCTCATTTTCCTGGGGCTGTCACTGCTCCAACCTCATTTGGATTCTTATTTTTAGAATTGCCACTGGAGTCCATTTGTAAGCCGCAGAGTGGCTTTGTTTTTATAGCAGTGCATTGTTGTTGATCCCAAGTGCTATATTCCTCAGCACAAATATCCACTTTGTTGCTAGATTTGGCTCCAAAGAATTTGGAACTATTCCAAGCATGAAATATACCCTCAAAGGTTGATGATGGCCACTTCACTGAGCATGTACAAAGAACTGTGCTCTTGTAGAAGAAGGGGACTCCTCAACCTGCTGCCTTTCTCACCCCTGGCCAGGGGAAAGGGACCTCTATCAGATAGGTCAGCTGCCAGGACAGATTGGACTGCTCTGGGCAGGCAACTGGCTGGAAGGTAAACAACCTGTGTGTCCACGGGTGGCACTCGCCCTCCATCCAGTGGGACTATTAAACTGGCTCTGTCCCTACATCTGCCTTGATCGTTCAGCCAATTTATTCCCTCTCATCCCAACACGCCTACACTTCACACTGGTGCTGCACTAGGCCAGCCAGAGGAAATTGAGACCCCAAGGTTTGGATTAGGGAGAGGAAGAGAGTCTGCTTACCTTGGTAGACAACGTATTTATTAAGATACAAACAACACAGAATGCTTATCCTAAAATATCTGACCATTACTTAAAAGACATACTTTATAAAAAACCAAAGGCTGAATTTTTTTCTCTGATAAGTGGATGCTAATCCATAAAGTGGGGGGACATGAGATGAGTGGAGGAACTTTGCATGGACCAAAGGGGAGGGTGGGGAGGGGAGAGGGCACGGGGACAGGAAAGATGGTGGAATGAGACGGACATCATTACCCTAGTACGTGTACGATGCACAAATGGTATGAGCCTACTTTGTGTACAACCAGAGAAGTGAAAAATTGTGCTCCTTTTGTGTACAATGAATCGAAGAACATTCTGCTGTCATGTATAACTGATTAGAAGAAAAGAAGAAAGAAAGAAAAAACTTTTACAATCATAAGACTTTTAAAAAAAAAAAAAAAAGACACACCTTATATCCTGTCAACACCGGAAAGGTGTATTTCCTGTTTAAAATGTTTGCAAATTCCTTTTCGTGAAAGGAGAATGATCTGAACCCAGATGGGGACTAGGGACAAAGAGCCCATTTCATGCCCAGTGCACTAGCCGCAGCTTGTCTTCCAGGGCTTGTACACCTGTCCTCACACACAGGGGAGCCTCCCCCACCCCAGACTGGTGTGAAGCCCCCACCCAGAGGCATGGCCCCTGGAGGAGAGGCTACGCTGCCCAGCCTGCGCTCGGAATTACATGCTGTGAACTATTGGAAACAACCCCCAGAGCCATGCAGGGCACCCGAGAGGAGGACTGGCATTTCTGGCTGGGAATTGCAGATCGAGGCTCCACGGGGAAGTCTGGGGTTCCTGCTCCTGAGGGCAATCAGGGCGCCTGGCTGCCCTGCTTTCCACGGGTGCTGGCGAGCACGGTGACACTGTCACTCAATAAGAAAAGTCACTTCCCAAAATACCACACGCTGCAGGTAAATGGAAGAAAGGTCAGAATGATGTCGGCGTGCGTGTTATAAACCACTTCGTACATAAAAATTGCCTAATTACTGGAAGATACGGAAGAGCATATAACACTTTGTGAGCAGCTAACCCTCGGGGCTGGCTACGATGAGGCCACGTCTCCGAGCAGCTTAACCCATCAGCTCTCAGGCTTGCTTAGCTGCCGAGGAAATGCCAAAATTCTGTATGCCCCCAGCACTGCAGCATTGTTACGTAGAAAGCAATCTGCAAAAACAGCATGAAAACATCATATGTATTTGAATCTTTGTATTCATTTCATACTTAAGTAATGTGACTAATCATTGTTTTTTTTTTACCCTTTGTCCTTGGATTTTCATTATGAAGATTCAAAAGGTATAAATTCCATCTATTAGGTTCGGGAGCATACATAGTATGTTATTTGAATGAATTAAAATTTGTTGACGTCTTTCTGCTCAGCCAGATTCTGAAATAATGTGGGCAAGCCTCGCACCCGCCATCATCTACTTATTTTGCTTGGTATCTAATCTCTGTGCCCTCAACTCTACAAATGGGGTTATTACTCCCCCAAATCCCTTTGGAAGCAACATAGTTTATCAAAAAGTCATGTGGGTTTTTTGTTTGTTGGCTGAGTGTTCATTATATTCTAGGCATCAGGCATCAAGGACCAAGTTGGACCCAATATTTCTATGAACTTGTTGAAAAACACAAGGGACAGATATATAGTCGTAAAAATGTATACCATTTGTAAATATGAAACTGGGGGAGAATGGGAAGGACAGCTAAGCCAGACAGTGGCATCAGGCGAGGCTTCCCAGAGAGAGCCGTGCAAGACTCCTACATCAATAGGAGTTAGCTAGGTGGAAAGAGAAGAGGCTGCCGGGTAGAGCGGGTGCCACGTGTGAGGACACAGGGCTTGACAGTGGCAGCAGCTCATCTGCAGAGGGGCAAACAGCTCTGGAAGCTGCGTGCCCTGGATGTGCACTCTGAGCGGCAAGCCCTTTGCTTCCGGTTGGTTTTCTGGGCAATGGATGTGGGGCCTCCTTGAATCTTCTTTCTCTTTATGGAAATCCTCAGGGTATGATTGTAAATCCGGGTCATTAAGTTTACACCTTTGTTTTAGGTGATAGGCAATATTAGAGAGAACACAGAAGCCAAGGTAACAGGTTCCTAGAGACACAGAGGGAAGTCAAGGGACTGAGGGAGCAGCAAGGCTCTCGGAAAAAGCCCTAGAGGAATAAGATCCAGAGGGCGCAGGGCTGAGTCCTTGTCGCAGGAAAAATGGTAGACGGAAAAGCAGCCACTCAGCGAGGTTAGACTATAGAAACCCCACGTCTCTATGAGTACATGTGTGCGTGTATGCCCTAGGGGACATCTGGGGTAGCTCTTGGGTCATTTGTTCAGGTAGAGGGTTGACTAGTGACAGTGATTGCATGACTTGGGAAGAAAACCTCAGAAATAAGGGCTACTTCACCAAAAAGGAATGATAATTGCAGAGCAGAGACTGAGTTGTGTACATCCCTGGAACTGCCTAGATGCTGGTCACAAAAGCAAGGACACCCCCAAGATCCTACCTACTCACCGGAAAGAAAAGTCTAATAACTATGGGGTGGAGGGAACCACTCTGATCTCTTTTTTTATTAGTATTTTAATTGTAGTTGGACACAATGTCTTTATTTATTTTTTATGTGGTGCTGATAAAACCCAGTGCCTCACGCATGCAAGGCAGCGCTCTACCACTGAGCTACAACCCCACCCCATCTCTTGAGGTCTTACAAAAATATTGCTTCCTTGCAAACCTCACCCACTAAAGGTATAATGCAAATATCACCCAGTACTTTCCCTTCACTGGAGTTCCTTAACCTTGTAGTTTTCTTGCACTGTTTTCTAAATTTCCAATACTCCCATTTCCCCAAAGATAACAGAAATATATCACCAGAACTCTTCCCAAAAGTCAATCGCACAAGAGAAATTCCTTATCAAATGCATTGATCATGCCAACACACTGGTTTCCCACTTAATCACAGTCTCTCCCGTGGTGAACAGCTTCTCTGTGATCACAGAAATAAGGGCATGTGTTGTCGCCTGAAGCGATGGCCGCTTGGAGCAACAAAGCCGCGGGAAAGAAGTTCAGAGGCAAACTGGAAACAAACAGCTTTTTATTTTGATAACTTTTCTCTCTGGCTCTAACAACGACTAACACGCGCCACCCACACCACCAAAAATGGCGCTGACCCGATCAACAATCTCGGCCAAGTCACTCGAGATCCCGGGCCAAGTCCTGTGAGACTACGGAAGGCGACAATGCCCAAATCTCCATGGCCCATAGTCAACCGCAATTTAAGCCATCTCCCCAAACAGGGCTCCTACAGGCATGGGCCCAATGCCGATGAAATCATGGTCTAAGGTGGAAAACTTAGATTCGCTTAGGACATAACAGCGTACACCAGAATGAAGCCAAGAGCCTGAGATGCACGTGCAGAACGGGAGATTGAGTCTCTAGAATCTTACTGAGCATTTGACCACCAGCTTGCCCTTCCATCCAATAACCATGTCTACCAAGCACCTTCTAGGTGCCAGGAGCCATGGGGATTCCGGGGTGAGAAAGAAGAATGTTTCTTGCCAATGAAGAGCAAGCTGTGAAGACACGACTGCAGTGTGGGAGCTCAGCTTCAGAGGGCTACACCTGCGTGGTGCAGGAACTGAGAGGAAGAATGGCACCGCCTGCCCTTCCCTAGGGCCACCGCTGGGCCCACTGGGCAGGCTTCAGGCAGGTGGAGCGTTCCATCCAGACCTGGACGGACAGCGAGGAACTGCGTACACCTCCGATTCTTAGGGGCGAATCTAGGACTCACCTGCCCCCAGTCTAGACACACATGCTCCTATGCTACCTAGGCACTGGAGACACCCACAGCAGACCTGCGGGCTTCAAAACGTGTGGGAGCTGCTTGCAGGGAGAAGAGCCATGGACGCGCTGCGGTGGACCTGAGCTGGATTCCAGATCTGCTATTGGCTTAGTGACCTAGGAGTGGCAATGACCACCCAGACGCTCCTGTGGGACTGGGGGCCCTCCCCCCAGCTGCTGGGAAGGCGTGCAATGGCTGATAGCTGTGGAGAGCTGCCCACTGTGAAAAAAAAACAGCCGCCTGGCCCTGGGGCAGCCTGTACCTTACGGTCCACAGGGAGTGAGGGGAGAAACTTGAGCCAGGTGTCTCCGTTTGGGATTCTGCTGATGGGCCACCCAGCTCCAGCGCTTCCTAGGACTGCCGCTTGTGACCGCTGCAGAGTTGAGCTTCTTCCCTGCCTGGTCCTGCTTGCCTCACCCCCACCTGCAGAGGGGTGCTGGAGCTGGCAGAAACTGACTCCATGCCCCTTTCCCCCCTCTGCATCCACTGACATCAAGTTCATGGGAGAATCTACACCACAGGGATCAGGACCCCAGCCCACCCCATGGCTGTCAGTTCCAAGGCCTTCCCAGGAAACCTCCTGGTCACAAGACTCCTTGGTGTCTCAGAATGTATTTCTCAGGGACTGGACTTAAGAGAGTAGGTGACTTTAGGTGGGGTACATCTGCAAACCAGCCAGGCCATTGGCTTTGGGCATTTCACCTAATCTCACCCAGCCTGTTTCCTTGTCATAAAATGAGGCACTTGGTCTAGACCTCTGAGTTTGGGGCTGTGCTGCATAGAACTCTTGAGGGCCCTAGGTGTCCTAAGGTCATGGAAAGGATGTCAGATCCCTGAGCGGTCTGAGGTCTGAGCACAAGAGCCTCATCTACAAAATGGGGACAGTCTCAGGTTGTGAGAAATACAAGACCACTGCCCAGAGAGCTCCTAGCAATGCCAGACTACAGGAAGCTCCACACATGAATGGCAGGCTGGACAGAAGTCCCAGGAAAGCAGTCATTACTCACCCAGAGCCTAGGGCCTCAAACACGTGTGAGACGATGTCAGGAAACAGCAGAGACCTGTTTCTTTGGGAAGCAGAACACAGCATGGAGACAATCACCGACCAATCCAAACACAAGATCTTCACTCCCATTTCTTCTTTTGTTACTGCCATAAGCAAAACACAGTTGGAGAATTCTAGGAAAGGTTTCCAATGGCCAAATGGTCTGATGGCGCCGTCTTTAGAACTGCATTTCGCTTTGCCACTAGGCTACCTGCTAGAGCATAGGAAAGCATCGGCCTTGGCTGTGCAGGGCCCTCCTGCTTCACAGAGGAGATCAGCGGTGCCCTATCTCCCTCCATCCAGCCACAGTTGAGGCTGACTGTTACCGTGGAGTGGCTGCGGCTGCGCTTCTCTCCTAGCAGAGGGCAATGGGGAGGATGTCTGGTACCACAAGACTCAGCCTCAAGGCTCCCCTGGAAGCAGATGAAAGCCACTGTCTTTAACATTCTGTTGCAAACCTCCCTGATTCCCAAACTACGTGTTCAGGAATATAATCTGAGATATTGCTACGGTGTCACTGCTTGGCAGTGTACATTCCTGAGCCCCGTCTCATGGTATCTGAAAATTAGCAGCCGCTGTGTCTCAGGTGGGGTTTAGCAAGTAGAAATGCAGGATGCCCAGCTGAATTTGAGTTTCAGATAAATAAGGATAATGATTTTAGTATAAACATATCCTTGGCAATATTTGGAGCATATTTTTGCTAGAATTCAAATTTAACTGGACATCTGCTATGGTTACAATGTTTGTGTCCTTTCAAATTTCATGTTAAAACATAATCCCCACTGTGGTGGTATTCACAAGTGTGGTCTTTTGGGAAGTGATCATGTCCTGGGGCCTCCACCCCAGTGGAAGGGATTGAATGTCCATACAAAAGTGGCTTCAGAGAGCCCCTGCTCTGTTGGGATTGTGGCTCAGTGGTAGAGTGCTTGCCCAGCATGTATGAGGCACTGGGTTCGATTCTCAGCACTGCATATAAATAAATAAAATTAAGGTCCATTGACAACTAAAAAATATTAAAAAAAAAAAAGAGAGAGAGAGAGAGAGAGTGCTTTTGCCCTTTTGCCTTCCTGACATGGGAGGACACCACATCCACCTCTTTTGTCATGTGAAGGTGGAGTAAGAAGGTGACATCTCGGAAGCACAGAACAAGCCCTCACCCCATGTGGAATCTGCCGGCACCCTGATCTTGTATTCCCAGCCTCCAAAACCATGAGAAACAGATTTCTATTACTCAAAAATCACCCAGTCTAAAGTATTTTCTTATAGCAGCAGAAATGGATTAAGACAGCATCCTATATTTTATCTGACAATCCCAATTTTATGGACTTCTGGAAATTTAAAAGAAAAAAAAAGTAAGAAAAATTAGTAACGTTCCACTGAAGCAGCTTCAGCTGCAGGAGCCCTAATTAAGGAGATAGCTAAGATTGCGGTTAGCTGTGAGCCATAAGCATTACCACCTTCCATGGTCTCGTGAGACTTGGCCCTGGACATTGTGGATCGGGTTGGCGCCATTTGCATGGTCTCCCGAGACTTGGCCCGGGGGATTGAGGATCGGGTCGGTGCCATTTTCTGTGGTGTGTTGGTGGTTGTAGGAGTATGGATGGTGTTGGAGTTGTTGTTGGAGCCGGAGAGAGAAGCTAACAGAATAAAGAGCCTGTTTGTTTCCAGTCTGCCGTGGTGTTGTTGCTCCAAGCGGCCATTGCTTCAGGCAGCAACATTCAGCCATTTTTCTTATTCTGTGTTCCGAGGGCATCACTGCAAGCCATCTCCTCTTGTCAACTCTAGCTGCTCTAGTAGAGGGTCATAGTTGAGAGGAGTAGGGCAACATGCTAATGAAGGAGACCCAAACCAGTTGTGTGGCCCAGGACTTGCCCTGCAGCTGTAGACAGAGATCCCAATGGGTTCCTGCATTCCTGAACCAAAGGCCAGAAGACAAGGGCAAGTGCATACAAAAGGCTCTGTATTCCTGTTGACTGTAGTACTGTGGGATCACAGCTCACATTTCTACCACCAAGACTTACAGCCGAGGGAGCTACTGAAAGAGTAAGTCCACTAGTCGTTATGAAACCACCTTTCTACAAGCTACAAGGGAACTCAAGTCTCATACTTAACATTCGTGCCATTAGGCCAGGATCTGACATCAACACCTGACTGTTGTTTTTGACTTCCTATTGCAGAGGTGGAAAGCCACTTGTGTTGGCCACCAAGTAGCTCTGGTTCTCCTTCCTGGTGCGGCCAGGGTCACAGAACACTGAAGAGAAGCAAATCTGTTTTTTTTGTTAGTTTGGTGAGATTTTAGTTTTTTAAGAACAGTTTTGGGTTTGTTGCAGAATTGAGAGGAGGTACAGAGTTTTCCTACAGCCAGTGCCCTGTCACTATACATAGTCTCTCCATCCTCAATGTGCCCTTTCAAAGTAATACATTTGTTACAAACTAATGAGGCTCTATTGACAGATCATTATCATTCGAAGTCCACAGTTCCCAGTAGGGTTTATTATTGGTGTTATACATTCAACAGGTTTGAACAATGTGTGACTTATTTCCATCATTATATTACCATCCTTGTGATCTTTAAGCTACTGAGATTCCAGGACCCTGTTACTGCAGCATGACTTAGCCCATGCTAACTAATGCAATCAAGGCTGAAATATTTTGGGGGTTGGTGCAAGTCCCAGAGTGTACAACATCATGTTACTCACAAGGATTACAGCTGCAGGGAATTGTAGGAAAGAGGGTGGCTCCAGAACCAGTTGGGCTCTGGTGCTGTTGTACAGCTCATTAACTGTGATTCTGGGCAAGCCACTTGACCTCTTTAAGTGTGAGATTCCTGAGAAGTCACTGCGCTCGTTATGAAGATTAAATGAGACAATGCCTACAAAATGGCACAGTAGCTAGAACACAGTGAGCACTCAATAAGTTATTGTCAATAATTTTATTATTAATAAAAGATGGTGGTTCTAATATAAGCATTCCACAATGCGTTTAGCAATCTCCACTTGAAGTTTTCAGAGGTGAGGAGTTGGCAGCCTTGGGGTCTGCTTGTTCCATTTGGACTTAAATTGCTATCAGTCGTTGCCTGTGTTGGGCCATCTCCCTTTAACTTCCACCTCATTGGGCCTAGTTCTGCCTTCTCCACTGACTCAGAAAAGTCTTATTCTTGTTTCACTTGACAGATTTTCAAATACTCAAAAGACACTGACCTTCTCCACCGTGCTCCCCATGATCACCTCTGTCCTCCTCTCCAGATTAAATGATCCGTTTTCTATTTCCTCATGCAACATGGTTCTTAACTATGCCCCATGCTGACCTCCTCATTTGAAAGCACCTCAGTTTTTCCAGGTCCATGTAAATGGGGCACCAAGATGGGAGGTCTGTGAGTGCCCAGAGGAGTGAGTCTGTTGGGCGGCCTCTAGTGCCACTGCCCTCAGTTGACCCGGCTAGGAGGGGGATCAATGCCAGCCTCCTGCTCCTTCTCCACTCTGCTGTTTTGCTTGTCTCCTTCTGCCTGTTCCTGGGTAACTGACCCTTTTCCATTAAAATATATTGATTTATTTTGCCAGTTTCCATCATATTCTAACCATTCACTCATTCAACAAGCATTTCTCTGACACCAACCATATGGCTGACACTGTGCTTGGTACTAAGACTAAAAAGATCTAGACAAGAGATCTGTGGACTGCTGAGACAGCAGGCCACCGGTGACTCCTCTGGGTGAGCTGCATCAGCCAGCTGACTCCACCCGAGGGCACCATGTCCCCGTGCTTCCACTTCTCCCAGGCCATTTTGTTTTGTTTAAATAAAGTTATGCTCTCTTTAGTCCTCCTTAGTACTAGCAAATTAAACATATGGGGGGGCGGGGGGGAGAAAAGAAGGAAAACTTAGAAAGTAAAGAAGAAAGAAGAAAAAGATTGAGCTTAGCATTATCTACTCAAATAACTTCATGCAAGGTAGAACACTGTCATTTGAAGAAGAGTACAACATTTGACCATTTCAGGTCTCTGGAATTTTCTACTTTCTCCACATCACTTAGAATTCCCCAACAGTGCCTCTACCTCCACCCACTAGCACATTTTAGCTGTCCCCTGGTGTGCACTGGTCAATGCTTGGACACTTGGATTTGTGAAGTATGAGATTGTTCCTCTGAACTCCATACTTCTCTTGAGCCTTGAGCATGCCTTAAAGAAGAATTTTCCTTATTAGGAGAACTGAAACAAACAAACAAGTAAATAGTTCTGCCTGTTCTTTCATCTGCAGCATGAACACAGTGCCTGGAAGAGTAGGAATCCAATCAATATGTTAAATGAGAAAATTTTTCTGCAAAGATAGAGAGGATGTAGGCAACTGATTTACAAAGCAGAGGAAGTCCCTGAAGCACCCTCTATCCTGAGCAGCTCAGGATTCCAGTTTCCTCTGGGAGCTGGGAAGGAGATTCAGGGTTGAAGATGAGGAGGCCCCTCTCCTACTCAGCATGACTTAAAAGCATAAATTCAAAAACATATATATCAAAATGTTGAATAAAATGAAGAAAATATCTTTAAAAAAAACAGAACAAAAACATAAAAATAGGTGAGGGGTCCAAAAAAATAGCAACCAAGAGTTCCACTAATATGAAGCAGAGAAACTAGAGAAGAGGAAGAAACACAGGAGCAGCTCCTCATACCAACAAGCACAGCACTCTGGTCTTCGAGGGCCACTGAGTCAACCCCACATGGTGTGACACTCTGAATGCTCCTTCCTCAGTGGTCAGCCTGCCACCACTGTTGGCACTCTGGAGCCTCTTGTCCAGGGCTGCAGGGGAGATTTGGGGCAGTGAGCAGTGGAGCCCCATTGCTCCCATGAGTTTCACTTCCCAAAGCACTCCCCTGGTTGGCAGTCCTATGCGACATGGCTTCCACGGAGCTCTCCCTTCATTTCCTCCGCTCTATCCTTTATCCGTCTTGCTCCAGTCACACCATTCTTTATGCCTCCAACACACCAAGCTTGGGCTTCCCCTTGCTCTTGCCTCTATCCAGGACTGCTCTCCTCCTCCCTTCCTCCAGGCCTCAGCTCTAACATCACCTCCTGAGAGACATCTTTCCTGGGCACCCTTACAGAGTACCTACCATCCAAAAGACATTTCTCAGCTTCATCTTTCTGTTTCATATTCTTTGTACTTGTCACTGACTGGAATTGTATTTATATATTTCTTATCTTTTTTCCTTTACCAGATTATAAGTTCTATACAGCACAAATCTTATCTTTCATATTCACTACAGTATCTCTGGCATTTAGAGCAAAGCCTGGGACAAAGTAAGTCTTCATTATTTGATAAAACTATTGAGTTCCCAGGACAACAGATGACAAGAAGGCTCATCAACTCACATCACCGTGAAATATTATAGCACTGAATATAAAAAGCTCCTAAAAGTCTCAGAATAAAAACAGAATCAGAATGGATGATATTTTCCCTCAGCAACATTAAAGGGTAGAAGACAATGAGTGTTTGACACCTTAGAAAATCTGAAGAAGATAACTTCCAACATATGGTTCTATACCTAGCCAAACTATCTATGCAGATGTAAAGATATTTTCAAACATATTAAGACTAAAAAACAACAACAAAAATCTTCCCATTCACCTTTTTAAAGAAGATTTTGAGGTTGTTCTGGTGCAGACCAGGAAAGGAAATTAAGGAGGAGGGTTGGTAACCAGGAACAGGAGATATGACACAGCAGGGTGGTCAAGAGAAGCTCAGAATCATGTCAAGCAGGAATGCCAGGTAAAGACATGCTGAAACCCAGGGACTCTTTGACTTTGGATGGAATAAGGAGGAAAGTTCCAGGAGAGTGTTCTCCAATTAAAAGAGAAGAAAAATGAAACTGAAAGCTACTGTTGGTGTTCTAATGGATCTGATGGAATAACTGCAAATAATAAAATATGTGCAGAAAAGTAACAAAAAATGAGTGAGACAATTTTTAATTCCAGGAGAAAAGAGGACTTTACAAAAAAAAAAAAAAAAAAAAAAAAAATGGAAAAGATATCACAGTGCACTGAAATAAACAGGATCTACCTGGTCAAAACTATTTAACTCCAGATTACTGATTTATCTAAAAATTTGATTTAAAAACTTCAGTACATAATTGTGCTGAAAGGATGGAAAACACAGTATAAGAGAGCCAAATTCCTATCTACCATAGCAAGATCTTGATACTTGAGTTTAAAAACTGACAGTGAAAAAAAATAGTAATTTTCTAAAAGGCCATTTAATGACGTAGAAAAATTTCAAGTTATGTAAAGTTAAAAATAATATTCAAAAATGTATAGATTACAGTCCTCTTTATAAATGCATATATGCATGCCCCCAAAAAATTGACAGTGAATTTGTGAATGTCCTGGGATGCAAGGTCAAGGCACACAACTTAGTTGCATTTCTTTAAGCTAACAATGAACCTGTGGAAAACAAAATTAAACACACAATACTATTTACAATTGCTTCAAAGAAAATGAAGTACTTAGATATACACTTGATAATAAAATAACTATAAGATTGGAATACTGAAACTTATAGGACACCAAAGAAAGAAATCAATAGAAACCCAAATAAATGGACACGTATATGTTCAAGGATCAGAAAACTCAACATGGTAAAGATATTAACTCTCCCATAATTGATTTGTCATTTTAATGCCATTTCTATCAAAAATATCACCAAGGTTTTTTTGTAGATATAAATAAGCTTATTCTAAACTTTACACAGAAAGGCAAAGGTTCTAGAACTAAAACAAAATTCAAAAGTGGGAAAAATCAGTCTAATGTGAAGGCTTACTATATTGATATTTTAAAAGTGTGAAATTGGCAGAAGGGTGGACACTTCTTAGATGAGAATGGAAATACTAGAAACAGACTCATTTATAAATACTTCTAAGTAATTTTTTACAAAGGTGCAAAATCAATTCAATAGAGAAAAAAAAGTTTTTCAGAACACTGTCCTGCAAGAACTGGACACCCATAGGTAGAAAACTAAACTTTGACTTAGCAAGAGATAAGAATCTTCTATAAGGGAGTTGATCAGTTCAGGATGAAAGACCCTAAGACAACCACATGAAAGTGAGTGGGTTACCTCTTGTGTACTGCTTCAAATTGGCCCTTATTCCAGCCCACTGGCAAAGTCCAAATCCACAGCTTTCCCAGTGCAACCCATTAGCCCTCTCCCTTCCTTCTCTGGAGGTTGCACTGCCTGCCCGGAACAGTGGGCATTCCACAGGCTCAACTTAGAAGTGAGAAAAGTCGGCACCCAAAGACGGGACGTGAAGTGCATTTCATAGGCTCTTAGGAAGATCCCGCATAATTAAGAGTGCCAATCACTCTGAGCTCTGTCCAACTTAGAAATGAACCAAGGTTGGTTCTCCCCTTCTTCCCTGCTATTACACCCTGATCTCTCACTTCTTCCTGGGACTGTCTTCACAAGTAAACTACCTGCATGTAAGCCTTTGTCTCAGACTCAGTTTTCAGAAGATCCTGGGTTAAAAGACAACATTCTTCTACAAATAAATAGCCACCCAAGGAGTTGGGGAAAAAAAAAAAAAAAAAAATGACAGTTCCACACAACCTCCCCTCACACACACAGACCCAGAACTCCCCCCATCACCTAATTAAAAGTTTACTTTTACATATCAAGATAGCCAAGGATTACCAGGCATTTGAGAAAACCACCTAAAATAGAAGGTAAGAGCAAAACAGGACCAGGCACCATGGCACACACCTGTAATCCCAGAGGCCCTGGAGCCTGAGACAATCAGATTGCAAGTTCAAGGCCAGCCTCAGCGACTTACCAAGACCCTGCCTTAAAATCAAAAAATAATAAAAAGGTCAGGGGATGTAGCTCAGTCATAGAGTGCTCTGGATTCAATCTCCAGTACTACAAAATAAATAAAAGAAATACAAAACAAACAACAACAACAACAAAACAAAGACCAAAACAAATAGTGTAATTTGGAAAAAACAGAGACTATTAGGGATAATGAGGCTTTAAAAAATTATAATAAAAATTCTTAAGAGATATAAGAAGAACCTGTATCTATGAATTAAGACCAGGAGGATACTTTTTCTTTTCAGTACTGGGGATTGAACCCAAAATGCTTTACCACCAAGCTAAATCCCCAGCCCTTTTTAATTTTTGAGACAGGGTCTCTCTAAGTTGCTGAGGCCGTTCTAACTTGCAATCCTCCTGCTTCAGCCTCACAAGTAGCTGGGATTGCAGGTGTGCACTACCGTGCCCAGTAGAAATTTTTTTTTTAAAGAAAAATTAAAAGGGGCTGGGGATGTAGCTCAGTTGGTAGAGTGTTTGCCTTGTATGCACAAGGCCCTGGGTTCAATTCCCAGCACCATCACTAAATAAATAAATAAATAAATAAATAAACAAAAAGCTCCTAGAAATTAAAAACATGTTGTCAAGACAAAAAAGTCTTCAGTCCAAAGATCTGGAAGAGAACATTAAGGAAACTGCCCAGGAAGCAGTGCAAACAAGACAAAAGAGACAATGTATAGAAGTTCCAGAAAGAACAAAGAGAAGGGAGGAAATCAAGAAAATCTTCTGACAAAAATTCCCAGGACCTGTTTTCTGATTAACAGGATGTTCCCAGAAAACAGACCCACATCAACATATCTTTGTAAAACTGAGATCATTCGGAGAAGAAAGAAAGCCCTTCAAATGGCAGCAAAAAATATAAGCCATATGCAAAGACCAGAAATCAGAATGGTTCCAAGTCTGCTCAAGAGCAGTAGTGGAACCAGAAGATATCAAGCAATGCCATCAAAATTCTTAAGTGAAATTATTTCCAAATCGATAATTCTATGCAAATCAAACTATCAATCAAGAGGAAAGGTAGGACAAAGACATTTTCATATAAACAAGATTTTTTTAAAAAAAATTGTACCACCCACACAATTTTTCCTCAAGCAAGTAATGGTGGATGTGCTCCACCAGATGAAGAGGGTACAGCAACAGGAACACATTGGATCAGGAAGCAAGTAACCCAGCACGGAGAAGCACAAACCCCAGGTGGAAGAGTAGGGGCGTCCCGTGAAGACCACAGTGCAGATAGCAGCAGGCAACTGCTGCAGGTCGGGGTGTGTGGGGGGGGGGGGCCTTGGGAGACCTGTGCCTGGCCTGTGTGGGCTTGAGTCGGTCACTTGCCTCTGGTTTCCACTTAGAGGTGAAGCCAAAGCCTCTTCTACTGATGAAAGTATTAAGAAATCTTCGAAGGTTATGATGTACAACTGAGATGGAATGCTGAAACCGAATATGTTCCCTCCCTTCATGAGTTAACATTCACATCTGGTGTCTGATAACTTGGCAAGAGGCTCCTCTAGTGTTCTCTAGAAGAACAGAAACAACAGGAGATTATATATGTGTGTGTGTGTGTGTGTGTGTGTGTGTGTGTGTGTGTGTGTGTGTAGGCTGGAGAAACCAGTAGCTCTAAGAAGCTGGAGCCTCAGAACTAGAGGGACCAATGATTCCAGACTGGGAACAAAGGCCTGGAAACTTCCTGGAGAGTCTCTGGTCAGAATCCACTTTAGAAGCGTGAAGGCGTGAGAGTTTGACGTCCTCAGAAGATCACAGAAGTGACTGAAGCTTAAGAATCAAGCTGTCTGCAGCTACTTCCTCATTCTTCCACCTTTTTGTTTCAACCAGGCCCCCAACCAAGTAGACTGTATGCCCATATTTAGGTGGGTCTCCCCCTCAGTTTGGTGTCCCACATGCCAATCATTCCTAGAAACACTTTCAACTGACACACCCAGAATCTTCTTAATTTTACACATCTCTTAATCCATTCGAGATTTCTGATTAGCCACCACAGAGACTTTATCCCAATAAATTGCAACATAGAAGCAACAGGAACTTTAATTCCCTCTCTCTCAGACCTATTATTTTGGGCTCCTTGTTGCAGAGGTTCTGCCCATGCTTGGCTCCAAGTCAGAAACACCATGGGGGAAGGGTGTGACAAAGGGGGGTGTGGGACAGAGAGAGAGACAGGGAGTAGGGGACAAGGAATAGGCACAGTTCAGGGCCACAGACCCAGTGACCTACTTCCTACAGCCACAACCCCACTGCCTCTGATCGCCATCCAATAGTCCATTCAGATTATTAATTCATCAAATGGACTAATGCACTGATGAGGTCACAGCTCTCCTACTCCAATCTTCACCTCCAAACATTCCTGCACTGCCTGACCCATGAGCCCTTTGGGGACTGAACTAGGATTAGAAGTTGATTTCCCCCCAAGATTTAGTTTTTTAACACACATATGGTATTTGATAGACATGATGCCCCGTGGTGGTTCAGTGGTAGAATTCTCGCCTGCCACACAGGAGGCCTGGGTTCAGGATTCCCAGCCACGATTCCCGGCCAATGCACCAAAATGAAGGGCAGAGGAACCACGCTGGGACCCTTGTGTAGAAAAGAGGTTTATTAACCCGCCCCTAATGGCCAGTGGGGACCAAGGGACAGACACATGGAAGGGAATGAGGAAAACCGGCTTGAGGAGAGTAGATGGGGCAACGAAAAGAAAAGGAAGGGAAAAAGGGACGGAAAGGGTGAAACAAGATGGAAAGGGATGGAAAGGCAAAAAAAAAAAGTGAGTTTCAGCCTGGCAGGGGTTTAAATAGGGACTCCGGTGGTCCGAGGGACCCCTGACTCCATAGGCTGCCTGGGGTTGGAAGGGGAATCCGTGAGCCATGATTGGCTCAGTAAGGGACCTGAGGTGTGGCCAGTTTAAGGCACCTGGGAGGTGGCCTGCCGGCCTGGAATTACCTAACAGTATTAACTTCTACCCCCAATTTCTCGGAGGTCTACAATCTTCAGCATCTTTCACTATTTACCTTTGTCCCTTTTGATTTTTGTATCCTGTACCATGTGTATTGAGAAAACAGAACTTTCCTAAAGATCTAAAATGAGGTAGGGGTAGTGAGGGTTAACACCGCACTTGGAGCCCACAACCCTTATCAGTGAACTAGAGGGGCCTCTTAAAAATCCAGCAGAGTGGTTCCTGCTTCAGTCTGCAGAGAAGTCATCAAGCCTGACCTCTCAGAGAGTCTGCGACCTGATTTCCAAAGTCAGTTCTATTTTTATCAAAGGCCAATTAGTTACACATACATTTTTAATAATGTATTAATTTCACTGCATATAATCTAACAGTGAATTAAATGGCCTCTTTTGCCCTTTTCCATCAGCTTCTGGTATAGAACAAAATCACCAGAGAGACCTTCCAGCACTTTTGGTCCTTTGTTAAGACATGTGAAGCACTTTCTCTACCTTTGTCAGGGAAGCCACATTCCGGCTGGCAGTGCTTCAGCCCTCTGGTGAAGGCTGCAGAAGCAAATGGGATGAAAGACCCTGTGTCACTGTGGGCTACTACATCTGTTTTAAACGGAAATACAACGTAATGAATGTTTGGGTTTCTCTAGAATTACCTCCACTCAGGTGCTGCCTGCCCAGTGGCCTTCTGTAGGGACGATACTTCAGGTGAGGCTGAGGTGGCTCTGGGGACGAGAGGCAGCTAACTGGGAGAATGGGCAAATACAGGGAGATGAAAAACACTCAGACCAGCATGGCACTTTAGAAACTGTAGGGTTAAATTACAATTCCTGGTTGTCTTCTGGAGGGGCCAGCAAAGGACATGATTTAGACTGCTTGTTTTCTTCCGTACATTTTGAAGCAGAAGAATATTCGTTTCAAAGCAGGACAGTGGCAAAATGGAGCCCCTCTGTGGAGGGAGTCAGTTCAGACTCCGCTCCGCTGAGCCAGGCGAGGGGACATCTTTGCCTTCCAGGTTTGCTCCACATCTTCATTCCCAGGGTTCTCTTGGTTCACAGATAGAACGTAAACGGCACACACCCTGTGCCCTTCTGATCTGACAGTCTGTGTCACAAATCAGAAAAATGTGTGAAACTGAATATTTTTAAAAGTGGAAACCTGACCCAATGTTCTAACTTGGAGGGAGGAGGACTCAGTACAGAAGCTAAACTCCTGGTAAACCAACCCGCCCGTGGTGGGGATGTCAGAACCAGCTTCTGGATTCAGCCCTAACAATGGGGACTATCAATTAGGCAGCGAGCGCTCTGAGCCCATGTGCTGGCTCCGCTACAATTTTTTTTTAATGTCTGGCAGAATGTTTTACAAACTGAACCCAGCAAGACTACAATCCTAGCAGAAGGTGCCTCAGATGGTTTTGCTAATAATTTTGATCAGCTGAAATGGAGAAAAACATCATTTCAATTATTCACTTTTCAAAAACCGTCAATTTTAATTTGGAATATTAAAGGCCTCTTTCTTCCTCCCTTTATCACCATCAACCAAATAAACCAAACCCAAAAGCACCCTCAGAGAAAGGAAAAGGGGGCGGGCAGTGACGTTTTTGAGCATGGCAGCATGCTAAAAATCTTGTCCACCTGCATTTCTCGCTACTGTGAAGGTGGGTTCCGCCTGTGTGTAACTTTGTGAAAGGAAAGTAAGTAGGTTCCTTTAGGAACGCAGGGAGGCTGGCACTGCTACTGCTGCAGAGATGCAAGTGCGAGCCACCATATATTGGCTTTTGTTTTAATAGCCTTTTAACCAACTTTGTTAATGGACTGAATGCAATTTAGATATGGAACTTGGCTAAAACGTAGCTTCAATTGGCTATTAAAATTTAAGAGCCAACTAAGATAGCTAATTACAAAAAAAGCTCCAGTGATAATGCTAAGCAGAATTAGTAATAGCAAATGACAGTCTGTCTAGTCTTATTCCCATAGGGAAAGAAACTCTTAACTGAGAAGTCAACCAGACAATGTGCAACGAACCTAATTGCATTACTGGTATTATAGCATACAAATCTGGCAGCTCGCTGGGACAAAACAGGGAGGAAAGTCTGTCAAACTCGAGTCAGAAAGCAACTGACCCTCTTTTACATAGCGGTTAGAGCAGATTTCAGGATGTTTTGT
This sequence comes from Tamias sibiricus, assembly GCA_025594165.1. Lineage (NCBI taxonomy): Eukaryota > Metazoa > Chordata > Mammalia > Rodentia > Sciuridae > Tamias > Tamias sibiricus. Next base: position 13,314,337 of record CM046659.1, read on the forward strand.
TTTTACTGAGTTGATGGGCAAATACTCTTTTACTGAGGAACATTCCTACAAAAGCCAGGTGGGGACGAAAGGACAAGGAGGAGGAAACAGACCTTCCAAAACGCACACTGCAGAAGGAGGCTTCACCTGGCAGAATCCGATTCTCCCTTCAGATATTTAGGTCTAAAAGAAGCAACAATAAATATCTGACTGCTAAAAAGTTGAGCTTAAAGGGAAAATGTTCTGCTCCTTTGCTTCATTACAGATGCCCTCATCATGGCGTGGCGAGTGCAGCCGGGCTCTCCTGTGAAGATTTAGCGTGCGTGGTGGCCACTTTGAATCGAGGTACTGGAGTCTTTAACATTCCCTCGTCAAGTGTCTCCCCGCTGTGCCTGTAAATGTCAGTCCAGTTTTTTCACGGCTGTGCGCACAGATTAGAAACAGCAGGAGAGCGGGGAGCATGACTACAATACCAGTAAGGACACTTGTCTTCCTGGCACTGCTCAAGTGATTCTTGGAATGCAGGACCCTGCTGTTTTCTAATATTTACACACAACTGGAGTCATCAAGAGCAGTAAATGCAGTCTAAAGGCAGCTCGATTCTTTTGTGTTAGGGACTTCACATTCAAATAGGGATATCAACAATAACACCAAAAAAAAAAAAAAGATACCCTCCCATTTTAAAGTTTCATATTTCCCCTCAATTTTGTCACTAAAAGACCAACCAGGTATTATCGTGACTGTTCACTTAGCTTGACCCTCCCTTCCAAACACTTTCTATGTGCATCACACAGTTCATTGGGAACAGCAGGTGTTTGGGATTCTTGACCTCAAATTGTGTTTTTGTAGGCTGTGGTTTCTCTGACCTCTTCAGGAACAAGACAGGGCCTTGGAAACCATTTTGATGTCATTTCAGTCACCCGTGCTTGCTGAACATTTTGTCTGACATATCTAAGACTTTTGGGGGGACTAGAGCACTCAGAACACAGCTTCTTTCAAAAGCCTGGCTCAGAACTCAGAAAAAGGGGAAAACTCACCACAACTGTATGAACATCTTAAGAAATGTCTAAAGGACCCTTCTGCAGACTATAAATGGTTGGGTAAATTATGTATTTTTGTCACGAGCTTTTAGATATCTGCCAAGGATTGTACTTGAAACTTGGGCTGGGGGTGGGGAGTGGTGTGACAAAGGGCCCAGATACATACCCTTGCAACTCAATGTCAAGCAGACCAGGATGGGCACATTTCCCCAGTTGAACTGACTCCTGTTAGCACCAAAATATCCTACACAGGTTAATGTAATAAATGAAGAGAACAGAACCAAGTTTGGGGGTGCTGCATGTCTAGAATGTAAGATGTCTTTGTAAAGACGTTCAAGACACACCTCTGTGTGCTACCCCTCTCTGGCATCTCCTTCACCTTTCAAACACCACCAGGGACATCAATCCACAGCCAGCCCCAAGTGTGCAATGGATACTGTGGACAAAGAGCTTTCTGGTGTTTCGTGTGACGGTGCTAGGGCCCAGTTACCTCCAGACGAGATCAAGAAGTAAACTATTACTCTATGCTTTCTTTACAGGCAACCTAATAGAATCAGGATGTACTTCCTGATTGTAACTTTCCCTGAAGTCACTCCTAGGACTTCCCAGTCCTCAGGGTTAGCAGGCCCTTCAGTTGATCTACTCTGAAGCACTAGCCCATATGGGTCCCTTATGGGGAAAGCCTGGGGAAGTATGTTGGACCTCTTGGATCTAAGAATTATAAAGGACTGCCATGAACTTCTGTACTAATTTTTGATCAAGTCAAGGTCAGAGAGAATATCAAGCACAGCAATTTTCCATTTTTAAAGAAACTGTTGCCCAAGTGTTACAAGCTGCTTGTTTTACACACTTGTAATCACTTTTCACTACTGTTCACCTTACCACCCCCTCTGCTCTGGATTCACTCCTCAACTTCCTGCTTTTGTGCCGTAGGCACAAGCATTATCTTACAGATCACCTCCGCTCATATTTCTGATATTTCAGAATACCATTCTTACCTAAGTTAAAAAGAGAAAAAAGAGGTTTTGAAGATGACTTGCCACAGTTCACAATGAAACTGAATTTGCTTAATGTCTTGTTTTACAGGTAACTTCGTCACAAACCAAACTACAAAAATTCGGAAATGTTATTTGTAAGCTGCAAAACACTATTATCATAATAAAACTCCCCATTATATGTATAAACACATCGATTTTGGATGTGGAAATGCATTTTATCTGTACAACACAAGTGATAGCTGTCTAAACCACCTGGGCAATGGTACACTGCAGAGAATTATTAATAGAGTCATGAGGCTCTATTTTTTTAAAAAAATTACTTAATTTTTTAGTTCTGGGACTGAACTCAGGGGCAACTAACCACTAAGCCACATCCCTAGCCCTATTATTATTATTAAATTTTAAGACAGGGTCTAAGTTACTTAGGGCCTTGCTAAATTGCTGAGGCTGGCCTCAAACTTGCAATCCTCCAGTGTCAGCCACCTAAATCACTGGGATTACAGATGTGCACCATAGCACCTGGTATAAGGCTGTATTTATAAAGGCCTTTTTACAACATTTGTTCTTTAGTGTGCCTTGTACATCTCTGTATCATAGAGCTCAGTGAATGAGGGGGATCCAGAATAACCCGTGGACCTTTAAAAAAAAGTTACAAAACTTTATCCATACAACTACTATACTATGAAAATTTATGTAAGCTATAAACTAGGCTAGGAATAACCTAGCCAAAGAGCAAGAGTGTGATTTTTGTGGTAGTGGTGAGACCACAAGTGAATTTCTTCTTTCATTGTGATTTCTGTTAATGCCGTTTGGACAATAAATAATAAAGTAAATGGCCTTAGTTAAATCAGTGTGGTACTGGCCTAATGAAATGAAACAGTCCAAAAACAAACCCTGGTAGAACTCAGGATGAACACAGCTGGCACCACCAGCCAGCATGCAGGCGGGTGGGGCAGATGGTTATTCCTGTAGTACTGGTTTCCTTGTTTGGAAAAATGAACCATGTGAGCCTTACCTCATGACACACACACACCAAAACAAATTCCACACAGGCTCCAAAATCTAGAATTACTGAAACAAAAAAGTCTAAAAAAAAGTCACAGTAAATATTTCTGATTTCAGGATAGAAAATATTTTAAAATGGTGGCAAAATTATGATGAAAAGATCAATAGATTAAAGCCATAAAACTAATCTTCATGCCGGGGGCAATGGCGCATGCCTGTAATCCCAGTGGCTTGGGAGGCTGAGACAGGAGAATCACAAGTTCAAAGCCAGCCTCAGCAATGGGGAGGCATTTAGCAACTCAGTGACACCCTGTCTCTAACTAAACTACAAAATAAGGCTGGGAATTAGGCTCAGTGGCAGAGTGCCCCTGGGTTCAACCCTGGTACCAAAATAAATAAATAAACAGATAAAAACTAATCTTTATAAAAAACTAAAACCATATCCAAGAAGAAATAAACAGAAAAAAGTCAGCAACAAATAGGACAAAGGGGTAGTTAAGGTCATTATCATATAAACAGTATATGCAAACACAACAAAGAAAAAAATAGAATGATGGGGCTGGGAGTGTAGCTCAGTGGTACAGCGCATGGTGAGGCACTGCAATTGATTCTCAGCACCACTTAAAAATAAATAAAACAAAGGTATTATGTCCATCTACAATTAAAAATTAAAATAAAAAAAAGAAAACCTATGAAAAGAAAAATATAGAATGGCTAGTATATAAATAAAGAATCGTTCAGGTTCACTAGCAATCTAACAAAATTTACCTTATCAAATAATAAAAATAATATTTTAGTTCGATCTGTATAACAAAATATCAGATTTGGTGATTTAAACAACAGACATTTCTTTCTCACAGTTCTAAATGCTGTGAAGTCCAAGATCAAAGTACCAGCAGATTTATTCTTGAGGAGGGCCATATCCTGATTTTTGCAGATGACCATGTGTTGAAAAGAGATTTTCTGTCTTCTGCCTCTTACAAGGGCACTAATCCCTAGAAGGGCTCTACTTTCATGACCTAATGACCTGGCAAAGGCTCCACCTCCTATTATCATCATACTGGGAATCAGCCTTCAACATGAATTTGGGGAGGATATGAACATTCAGCCCACAGCACTTAAGATAAAACATAAGTTTTAAGCTCTCCAATTTGCTGGACAAAGCATTAATGGATAGACTTTTATAAAATAATTTGAGAACACATATCCACTTCAGTCTTTGACCCAGCAGTTCACTTTTCTAAATCTAAGGAAATATTCATACATGTTGACAAAGATTTCTACCCAACTTTGTTCAAGAATTATTCATAATATATTAACAATGAAAATAACTTCAATGTTCAATATTAGGGAAACAGTCATGAAAGCATCATGAATCCATGAGATAAAAACATAAAAACATAAGAAGTTATATTCATAAAGCATCTTTAACTACATGAAAAAGTATTTCATGTTAGTTTTAAAAAGCAGAATATTAGGCTTTATAATAAAGTATTTAAAGTAGATAAAGTGAATAGAAAAGTTTAGAAGAAAATGTGTCAAAATACTGACAACACTAACAGTGGTTGCCTGTGGGTGGTAGTAAAGCTGTTTTGCCTTTTGACACTTGTCTATATGTTTTCAACATTCTACAACTACCACAGATTGCTAACACACCACGATAATCAGAAGACTATAGAACACTGAAAATAGGATTTTATAAGAATAAGAATATAATGCTCAATGGCGTATAGACAGATACATGCAAACACATAAATTATTTATATTTAAACACTAATTTATTGTTATGGAACTTGGGTCGTCAGATGCATATTTAATTAATTAAAGAAATTATCAGGGTTTTATAGCTCTGCTCTACTAGCATTTTGTCTTCAGAAATCACTGTTGAAGAACACCAAGAAGCTACTTTACACTGGGGTTTAGTTAGTTATCAAAGACTTATCAGCTGCTTTCTAGAAAACACAGAGCACATATAAATTCTATCGTGTGGGACAAGAGTCTGGAACAGGTGGTGATCCTCAATAGACTAGAAAACCTCAGCTCACTAAGGACCTAAGAAAACGGCAGAGAAGGCAGGACACAATGGTGTTATGACAGATTAGAATATGGAGGCCGCCAGGTGCGGTAGCACACGCCTGTGATCCCAGCACTTGGGAGGCTGAGGCAGGAGGATCGCAAGTTCAAAGCCAGCCTCAGCAATGGCAAGGCACTTAGCAACTCAGTGAGACCCTGTCTCTAAATAAAAAACAAAAAAGGGGCTGGGGATGTGGCCCAGTGGTCAAGTGCCCATGAATTCAATCTCTGGTACCCAAAAAAAAGAATATGGAGGTGCATACTATTATTATAAAATAAATAAATAAATAAAAGATTTAAAAATTAACAAAAAAGGAAAGAAAGGAAAAAAAAAAGAATATGGAGGCTGGTCTACGTCCGTATGCGGGAAGGGCGGTGGCACGGGATGGAAATCCACTTCGTTCAGATTGGAAAGAAAATAAATAAAAACAATGAAAGATATTGAGAAAAAAAAAGGAAGAACTACAGAACTAAAAAGGGCAAGGAAAAAAGCGTACCACTGAATGCCAAGTCAGTCGCTTAGTCACTTCTTAAAAATAAAGGGTGGAAGAAAAGCCGGTGCACAGTAGGGAATAAAAGAATAGCAGAACAAGGGCTGTGGTTGATAAATCAAACTGGCTAGCATGGATAGTAGTTTTGCATTAACTTCTGTAGCCCTGCCAATACAGTAACATTCGAGAAAATGTCAGCACTTGTTTAAAACAATATGTGATGAAATATTTGTTTTCTCAATGTTTAACCAACATGTTTTGCTATGTTTTTGTGTTTTGAAAAATAAAAAAGGCTACCGCATATATACAAAAACACATCACACACATTTTATCCTATTTTAAGCATCAATGTGTTTTAAAACAGAACTTGAGAGTTGATTTAGGTGTTACAAATAAACTTGGGCCCATAACACTGAACAGTACTAAAATCCAACATTCCACAGGAAGCAGGACTCCCAACCCAAAATTTAATTCTCTCTTCTGTAAAGACACATGACTCTATACCTTTGGGAGGCATTAAAAAATTGATTTTAAAAAAATGTGCAGATCTGTTTTGCATTTAAAAATATCTGCCCATTATAGGGACAAATACTTCACATGACAGCTAAACATCTACACTAGAGAACCAAAAGTTATTGTCTTTGTGTTGGTTCGGTTTCTCAAACTTGGTACAGCCTTGACAATTTTTGGAATGCCACACCCCACCTGTATTATTGCAGACTTAATATGTTTACATATAAATTCACTTTTTAAAAACTCAAATATCTACTTTAGGCTTGTCCTAAGCTGTAGAGAAATCAACATCTTAATGTGCCAATAATATTTTGAATACTTATTAAAATACTTTAACATTTAAATAAGACTGTGTCTACACACGACTTAAAAACACTATATATGCTACAAGTGATAAGGTGTTCTATCCACCAGAAAATATGTCTGATCCCAATTTTCTAACAAAGTAAATTTTGAGAAATATAACTTGGAATTACTCATAAATGTTACAATTCTGAGGTTTTGTTCCCAAGACAAGTAAAATATACTACACCTTAAAATCTCTAATCACTGAAACTTTACAGTGCTTGGTTTAATGTACAAATATCATTTGCTACACAAATAAAACTTGTAAGAAAATCATCTCCTGTGAATGAACATATCTGGTAGACAGGACTGCCTTAAAGGCAACCAGGCTCTACAAGATCTGTGACAGTGTCCCACGTGATCATTTATCCCATTTTCTTGTCAGATGTCTTATATACTCATACCATTTCTAATCTAATTTTCAAATATGCGCATTTTCACTCTCACAAATATACTATGCCTACAGCATGTTTTTATATTCTTTGCCCTTGTGTTTACCTCCTGTCTCATACAGCAGGTGCTCAATAAACACTTATGGAAAACAAAAAAATCAATACAAACCAAACCTTACCAACACAAAAAACACTGTATATTTATACCAACCAAATGATATGTTTATTTTAAATTTTCCTTAAAAATGAAGACTCCAACAAACATTTCTGTCCACTCCGGGAAATGCACAATGATTAGAAAAGTTTATTTCATAGTAATTTTTCTTTTATATACTCCAAAACTACATACACACACAGACTGGGATAGCTTAAAGAATATAACCTAAAGATTTTGGAATTTTGTAAGTCTTTAATAAACTGTACAAGAGTTCATTTTAATTTTTTTTAAAAAAGTTTGTTTTTCAAAGACAGGGATTTAATTATTACTCCCACCCCTCAACAGTGCTATGAAAATAAAAATAGAAAAAGGAGAAAAAAATCAAATGAAAAGGAAGAAAAGTTGGTTCAGTGCATTTGGTTTACTTCTGGACTTTCTTTCTGGTTCTTAAACCTTGAAGAGAAATCAAAGACATTTAAGTCATTAATTTATATAAGCAAAAGAACAGACGTACAAATACTTCTATGCACAGCTATTAATATTTTAAAATCTAATTGACTCTGATCATTTGTGGATGAAATATCCACAGAAGGTCCCACTCTTAACATCATGAAAATCTTAGGAAATTATGTTAATTCTTTTAATATATAAAAATATGCTAACAAAGTCTATCTGCATTAAGAACTCTTCTACTAGTAAAAACATATCCAACTTACACTGGTACTAAATAAAATCGTTCTCCCCCAATTTAAAACAATGACCCCAGATGTAAACTACAGCAATACACACCCACTGCCTAGGGGTAGGTGAGGAAGCTAAGCATGGCAGGAAAGCTCGGATCTGGGGTTTTAAAGCTTTACCTGTGCTCTTTAAGCATCAGACTAGGTTAGAATAAAAACATCTCCCACTAGGAATCACACAGCTCCCAGTCACATGGTCTCCTAGACAAGCATCACGTTTGATGCTGGTCTAAGTCTCCTTTGACAGTCCCTGGCCACTGTGCCCTCCACCCCAGCTAGAACACAGCTGCAGGAGGCTATGCTGCAGCCGGGCTGCACTGCCTAGTGCTGCCATTTCCTTCCCAGGCCTCCTACTTCTCCATAGAACAGAGCAATGGCACCAGAGCGAGGTACAACCTGGCAATCCCTGATTTATCAGTGAACACTCTGAACAGCAAAGAGATCTGCATTTCTTTTCTGAAAAGGACACAACATATTCTAGTCTGGGACAAAATTTCTACCATATATGTGTAATAATAGTCTCTTACTATGAAAGGTTTTCTTACTGTGGGTTTATTTACTTACTTAACTGGAAGATCAATTTAAAAAGTAATACATCACTTTTCCAAGTTACAGTTTCTATTCAATTACTATATATTTCAATTACAGCGAACTTTAAATTTATATGAATGATCCTTTTTCCTGCCACTTATAATACACATGCGAGGCACTGGGTTCGATCCTCAGCACCACATAAAAATAAATAAATAAAATAAAGGTATTGTGTCCAACTAAAAAAGAAAAAAAGAAAATTAAAGGTGTTCTGTTCCTGAGATTGACAAAATGGGATATCACAAAAATCACGGCCAACTGATTAATCAATACAAAATTTCCATAAATTTTGAATCTATGGGCATATTATAAAGAACAATACACCTACATTCAAATAGCACTATTCTCATTAATGTCCTAATTTGACTTTTGCTCTTAAATATTGCTGCTTACCTGCTTCAGTCTAAAGTTTCTCCCTGCAATTTAAAATGCTATTGCCACCCCGAATTTATTATGTAATTAGTATGAAGCACCTTGGAGGCTTTGTTGTATTATTAATTCAACATTTTCCATAATAATCAATTCTGATTGTTGTAGAATAGTCTGTTTTCTTGCCTCTTTAATTTAAAATATAATCATTTTCATAATACACTATTACTGATAATAGGTCACAAGACCTGTGCAAAATATGATATTTGAAAAATAACATATATAAGTTTGGAATACTCTTCTATAATTTTATAATGCAGACAGTAAGAAAACAAGTGGGAAATTTCTTTGTAGGGTGCCTTTAAAAACGATTTATTTCTTGGGGCTGGGGTTGTGGCTCAGCCGTAGAGCGTTCGCTAGCACGTGTGCAGCCCAGGTTTGATCCTCGGCACCATGTACAAATAAACGCATTGTGTACAACTAAAAGCAAAAAAAAAAAAAAAAAAAAAAAAAAAAAAAAAAAGATCTATTTCTTGACCAGTCATTCCTTCCTGGAAAATCTCAGGAATGGATAAAAACCCATGATAATTCAAAAATAATACCAACAAGAGTAGTCTCCATTTTATGAACAGGAGGGACATAGTATACTAGCCATAAATATCATGGCTACATTAACTAATTTTTAGTACAATTCCAAAATATTGGCATGGTTTTGAAATGCCAGAATATGCACCTTTTTTTCCCTTAAGGTTTATCATTCTGTAAGCGGGGAAAATTACTTGCAGCAAATAACCAAATTTTCTCAATTGGTAAAAATTATGCCTTGCATAAAAATAAAAGGATTAGAGGCCTCTGTTCTTCTTGAAAACCACCCCATCACCCCTCTCTTTTTCTGAGAAAGCCCCCACAATGCCCTTGTGGAAAGCTTTCAGAGTGCGTTCTCACACAATGGACCCCCAGCTATTCAAAATGAGCTTAGGTGTATCAAGAAAATTATACATGTTTTTAAAATGGTCTAAATAGATATTAAAGGAAAGTTGCTCCCATTTTGCTAGGCACAGCATTCTGAAAGATCACACAGTGAGAAAAATCTCTTACCATATTGTAAACCATAAATTGTGTTTGAAAATAAAATTGTTAATGAAGAAACTGACATTTCTAAAGCTGCTGTTAGAGGTAACTATTCTTGAAACACAATTACGACACAAAATCTTAAAGCCCTAAAACACAAAATTCACTGAATTATATTATTTCTCTAAAATTTTTTTAAAAGAAATCAAACAAGACTTACTTCCTCCTTCAAGTTACTTTAAACTGAGAATACACACACACACACACACACACACACACACACACACACACTCATTTATATGAGCCTATGCCTTCTTTTTGCTCAAAAAAGCAATTGCATTTTACCATTCCAAATAATATTTCTATTAAGTGAATATTTTTATAGTAAAATACCTTGACTTGCACTTTAGGTGAAAAATGAAATTACAATGGGGAGATTAAAACAACGTTTAAATAAAGCAATTCAGGGTTTATATGAATAAGGGGAAATTTGATCATTTTTTATCATCTTAATAAGTTATATCAAAAAATCTGAACTGTTCTCCTTAAATTATCTATGAGTCTAGTCTCTTTTCTCATTAATAAAATAAAAATATTAATATATTTTCTTTTAGGAAATTCCATCAATGTGAGGACCTTATGTTAAAATTTCAAGCACTAAAAACATTTTTCATAGTTATACTAGAATTTAAAACCACTTATCTATCAAAACAAATACCTCTGGTGCTCATTAAGCGAAGTTCAGGTAACAATGGCCTGCAGGTGGTTAAGAGAAGCCTGAGTCTTCCCTCACACAGCTGTGACTCGGCCTGAGAGCCTGAGAGCCTGACAGAGCCTGAGACTTACCCAGCAGCAGCCTTAACTAGAAAAAGGCACCTTTCCTAAAACAAAACCACCAGTCTTAAAATGTAAGGGATTTTGAAAAGTTAAGCATATCACCCAATCTTTCTCAATGCTCCTTAACTTGGTTCCCACTCACTGTCACAGCTGCTTCTGCTAGCCTCTGGCTGAGACAGGCTTCTATACATTGCTCCTTGGGACACCTCACTTCCTAACAACAAAATGAACAAGACAGGGGAGGAGGGAGGAAAAACCGTAGCGAATAGCAGAAAAAAAGGGGACTTCTTCAAAACCTTTAGCCTCCAGAGTGAAGCTATACACTCCCTCCTCAAATACCTCATGGTTCTCAGTAAATGCAGATAGGCTCTATACACAACATATAATGAAGAAAATGTAAAATCATCATCATCATCATCATCATCATCATCAGGACAAAGATGACTCTCTGAAAATTGAATACTTTGTTTTCCATACACAGACACCAGGGAAACTGTCAAAGGGAAGGTAGAATCCATCACTGCCTTGACTCAGTGGGGCATTATATTATAATGATTTTTTTTTTTTTTAACCAAAAATAAGCCTTTGCATTAGAAATCAAGAAATAGTCCAGGACCAACAAATAATAAACAAAAGATAGTGAGACAGGAGAGAAATATTAAAAAGAAGTTTTTCTGGCCAGAAATGACTCTCTCCTCCCTGACTCAGGCAATCATCTCTCCTGAAACCTGAAGCACACTGACTGCACACTTGAGACAGAGTCCACCGAGCCCTGCCCTTGCAGATGCTGCCTCTACGAATGTCATTTCTAGAAGTACTCCATTATCAGAAGTGCCTTCAGCCCAGTTTATCAGCCATCTAAGAAATGACTTCAGACCTTGCCTTTTGCCTCAAGGGCTTTGAAAGCTGACCATGTGAAGCTTCTTCCTTGCCTCCTAACTTGAGAGAGAGTTGGCAGGCTTCATGGGGACTAACCTGGCAACTCAGCAAGAAGTTTGCAAGTGTGCTACGCCAGTACTGACTCCTGACCTTCACTCTCCTCTCCAGTTTATGTGGATCAGTGGGAGGGAGTGGAAGTTACTGGCAGAGTTAAGAGTTCTGGTCTTTACCTCCCGCCCTTTCACAACAGCTCTGCCATCTAATTGCTGGGTGCCTTTGTCTCCAAATCAGCAAAACAAGGATAGCTCCGAATCCCAACTTCATGACGAATGTGAAGAATAAATAAGACACTGTGATACGTGCTACGCAAATATAAGATTTATCTATTTTATAATAAAACCAAAATATTATTTAACCCAAATAATGCAGTTTGTGCCTAATATAGAAGGTATGCAAAACTGTTCAACTTACGGGTTTGTGTGGCCTCCTCTGTCTGTGTATTTGAGCACTCCATATCTTCAACACTAGATTCTGTGCTTTCCTCCATTTCCTTCTTTCTCTTCTTACACATAAATATAGAGAGATGCAGTCTGATAAGCAAACTAGTAAATACATAAACCTATCATAGATTAGTATTTACATGAATGTATATCAGTATGGCTGTTTCAAAACATATGGGAAGAATCTTTATAATTTCAGGGTAGTTATTACCTAAGGGAAGGAATGGGAAATGGAACAAAAGGGGAGTAAGAGAACTTCTGACTATGCAGTCAGTCTGGATGGTGGGCATACTTCTTCTATCCACCTCTCAGTTTTCATACTTCACACAGTTCACCATTGAACGTGATGTTCGACCATCAGGATGAGCAAAGAAACTCTGTTTCAAAAATGAAATGTTTTACAAACTTGCTGTCACCACTCAGGCCAATGATAGTCATGCTCCCCACTTTCTGATGTGGCAAGGGTGGGGGCTGGAGGGGAAGGGTAGCTACTTGAAAATCATATTATGTCAGTGGTTACACAACGTAACACTGGTGATAAAATTCTATTCATGAATCAATAATGACAAACTTCTAATAAATTCTTCTTTTTTAGAGCATTTTTTACTAAAAGTTTAAATATGAAGGCCCTAACCTTTACTGTGAATGAACAACCTTAAAAGTATGAAGCTTTCCTAAACTCTCAAAAACCACTGTACTTTCCACCATCCTCACAGGTCTTTCCTCCTATTCATCTTCCAAGTTGGGTGTTACTTAGGAGTGTCACCATCCATTCTTCCCAAATGTTCATCCAATTTCCTCATATTACATTCTATCATTAAAACATTTTTTTTAAAGAATTGCAGGATTTTTATTCTGCTTCATGCACTGTCCCTTAAAACATGTATACATGTTCTAGTCTCATGAAGTCAATTATCAACATTAACTATATTCCTGGAGATTTCTACAAATATTACTGATTGTGATATTGGGTTTTTGTGTATGTGTGTGTGTGTTTCTGCAGATTTTTTTAAAATTTATTCTTTTTTTAAAAAATTCAAAGTTGTCATATTTATAACAGTAGCATGTATTACAATTCATAATACACATATAGAGCATCTTTATACATAACACTGTTTGTATACAAAGTATATTCGTACTATTCAAGTCTTCAATCATTAAAACATTTTTAACTAATCCAGTCCTATGTCAAGTTTTTTAAATTACTTAATATCACTCTAAATAAGTATAATTAACAAGGGACATTTGTCATGAGTGTAAAAATGTTTACATTTTTTATAACTTTATCCTGTGTAGTTTCAAATTTAAATGTGTAAAAATCCAAATTTTAATTCAAAGCTTCTGTACATTAACTAAAATAAGTTTGTGCCATTTAGGAAATCATCTGATATGTCCCAAATTTCACAGAATCACGATGCAACAGAATGTCCTCATTTATATTTCCTAACAATTAATATGAAGTTAGACTCCATCTCAGAGTGTTCCTTGCTTCGGGCCATTTTGTGTATTACGATAAAACAAGATAATACCTGCTGACAGCACATTGTTCCTTCTCCTAATGGCAACAGTGGGTTCTTTTCCACAGAGAACTACATGAGAAAGCTGACTCTATTCAAGCTACATCATCTTATAACACACAAATGGTCAGAACTGTTATTACCTAGGTATTACAATTAATCCCACTGTTTCAAAACACGCTTAAGGTGTCTATGGAAAAAGATCAGAACTCAGAGACACCCACCATGTCCCTAAAGAAAAATTCTTCACAGATACAAAAACAACAACTTGACTAAATCTTAAGAAACTTTAAAAGGCATTCATTTAGCCGATTTGTATATGGAGGTATTGCTTCTCAAAAATAGCTCTAAGAGTGGCTATAACTTCACATAACTGATGAGAGAAGAGGAGAGTGCCTTACATCTTTCTTTTCCAAAGTGTTGCTTCATGATTACCATCTAAACCCTGCTGGGCTGAACAGATTGGTTCGATAATTACATACAATAACTGCAGTGGGCAGGTAACCCTCGGCTGGCACAGGGCAGCTCCCCGTGAGAACTTCCATATGCAAGCTGCACTGATGGAGTGCATTAGGTGCATCCTGCCTGCCGGTGCACAGGCCTGATTAACGCCAGCCAAGACTCCAAGGTTAGCATGTCAGCAGATTTGTGATGCATTAGGCAGGAATAAACACAGACACTTTTGTTCGTTCAGACCAAAATTAAGGAGGAATATTTCAGTACTATATTGCTTTCCACACAGGAGAGAACGCATTTTCCATTTTGGGGAGGGCAGATTTTTAAACGCTCATTATAAAGGGAGCTATCCAATATTTTCTACCAAGAACCTAGAGCATTCATCTTATTTTCAAGCTTATTTAATAAAAAGGAGCCTTCTTAATCTCCGTGCAGGTAAATTACATAGGAATGAAAATCAGACAGTATTCAACTAACAAAAGGAACACCTGTGCTTCAAGACTGGATCCACATTTTGGCCAGGTATTGCCTGCCCAACTTTTCTGATAACATATGTAATTGCGATAGCAAAGGCCAAGGGTCAAAAGACTGACAGAAAAGGTAAACAAAGTTCTTCAAGTTTAATAGTATTTAAAAGTATGTTATTTATTTTATAAGGCAACGAGTAAAATTCCAAAGAACTTGCTGCAGGCTTTCTTTCATGATGCTTAGGTTTCCGGTGTTACACAATATTATTCTCTTCAAATGGAAGAACAGCTTCACAAAGTGACTATGCCAATCTCTGGTTCTGTCACATTCTATACCAGGCCTCAAAGGTGCTTTTACTTGCATTAATAAATGAAACCAAACATTGTATGATACATAAGAATCACTTATAAAATACACTCAGAATGGGGTATTTTGGGAACCATATCGTTAAAAAAAATTAGGTTTATTTCAAAGGGCATTAGTGTACATATTACACACCATATTTCTGAGTACACAAATATTCTAGGTTAAAATTTAGTTAATTAGAAGCTTCTCACTTCCCATTTAGAAAAAGGAAGAGAATCAGCTAAATGAATTTGGACTGATAATGTACTGATGGTCTCAACACTGACTGGAGACCAATAAAGTTGTTTCAATGGAAAAAAGAACAAAAATCTTCAGAGACAAAACCACAGACCAATTCTGTGCTTCTCAAGTCAAGCACCAAAAGACCACCTCCAGATGCTCTTGGCAGTCTCTAGGAAAAATCTATCGGACCCACAGCTACCTCCAAAGGAGACTTGAGTGCCCTGACAGTGTTGTTGGGACTCCCCTTCCCTAATTCCAAAAGTCATACACATTTATTTTTAAAACAGAATCCACAGCCTAACATTTTTAAATGTTTGGAATTGCATATGTGTTAAAGAACTCTGAATACAAATTGTGTGACTGCTCTCTCATCAATTAGTCTTATTCATTTGATTAAGGCCACTTGAAGTCATCATGCAAATATATACAATTTACAAATTATTACTGTATTCCTTAATAATAACTAAAAATAGGCTATTTGTTACCCAAAAGTAACTGAAAACAATGAAAAGACAGGATATATTTTCGATGAAGGGAAAGCAAATCCATGATTTAGAACACAGTATTTACAAACTAGAGGATTTAGTTAAAGTCCGCTATACAGACAGGAAAAACTGACACTGGGGAAAGAAGAAAGCCAGAGGGAATTTACTCAGAGTTTCTCAGTTGGCGGTGGCAAAAAGACTAGAACTCAGAGCTCCCTATCCTTTCCACAGAGCTATGCTGCCTCCCTATGTGACTTTTTAGTATGAAGCAGCAGTTTCTCCTTGTTCAATGCATTCTTTCCATAAAGGTACAGCGCACAGATGTGTATACTTCTTGGAGATGATCTTCACACCCTTCTGTAGTATCTTCCTCCTATGTATGGCTCTTCCTGGGCAAGGACCGTTTTGCTCATTTTGCTAATCCTTGCTGAGCTTAGCACAGTGTTTGATACATAATATCTATGGATCTTACCCACAGAGCAACTAGTCAAGTAGTGTTTTAATAAAGAAATGACTTCAATATCTTACCCTGAATCTCACAAAAACTGTTATTACTTGAATGAACATTAAATAATCACAGATAAGTTGTAAGAAAATGCATGGAAAGATCAAAC
Source organism: Tamias sibiricus (assembly GCA_025594165.1). Classification (NCBI taxonomy): domain Eukaryota; kingdom Metazoa; phylum Chordata; class Mammalia; order Rodentia; family Sciuridae; genus Tamias; species Tamias sibiricus. Next base: position 13,330,445 of record CM046659.1, read on the forward strand.
ATAATTACAAGACATAAAAAGATGGTAAGCATGTTAGGAAATAAGTGACTTTAAAGAAGGACATGTGAATTTGAAGAATAACATAACCATATTCTGCTAGAAAGCACTGAAGTGCTTTGCTATTTTAAGTGAGCTCAATGATAAAGACTGTAATATTAGAAATTTTCTTCCAAAACAGTACTGACCTCCTTTTGAACAGAGGCAAAGAGTACAATGTAATCCCACTTACATAAAATTTCATTCTGTGAAGTATTGATCCATGTGTAAATGGACGCATACATGGCTTCACAGTCAACCCTTGATTTTATTTGTTTATTTGTTGTTTGTTTACATTTAGATTTTTCTCCTGTCAACACTTTTAGTTATCTACTCTGGAGGGAAAGAGAAAATTTATCTCAAATAATGTGCTAACTATTAACAGTTCTGGGGAAAAGAGTTTAGTACTTGAACTAATGAAGAACATTGATAATCTAAACTTATAACAAAGTTATAAACTTATAACAAAGTTTAGAATATCAATGATCCTTATTAGTTCATGCTATCTCGCTCTTCAATACCATGAAAAATTTACTATAATTATCTGAAAATTGTGCACCAAAAATTGCCACTCATCCATATGAGTGCAGCTAAAAATACAGATGCATTTGTAAAGTCTGTCAGAAACAAGTGAATGAGAAGACATGTGGGTGGCGGTTGCACTGCCTGCTGCCCTCCACAGACAACACACTGCTTAGTAGGAGCACTGCTTTCACACGCAGTCATAACTTGCTTACCTCTTCTCTTAAGGCCTACTGTATTCCTCTAGCTTGGCTGACTGAGGAGCTAGAGAAAGCTGCTTTAGAGCCTCCAGCACTTGTTCTGGTGTTAAGGAGCACAAAAGCTGAGAAAATGCTACGCCTCGATTGCATGACCTACGGGAGTGTGCCAGGCAGCAGAATGTCCTCATCAAAATTTCATATAACAGCAACCGCAACCTAGAAAGATCTCCCAGCAGCACTTCTGAAAACAGTAAATCCAACTTATTGGCAACAATGGCCTTTTCACATCATGAAGACCATGCAACTTCAAAATTAGCAATCTTATGGTGGTTTGACAAGCTGAAAGATGTTTCCAGAGATTCAATAAATCAAGTTCTAGAAGAATTTGTTACAATCAACAGGACATCTCTTTATTTGTTGCACAACTGATGTCAAAAACTTTAAGTAAAGTTAAGACGTTTTAAGGACAATTTATGGGGAAAGGCAAATGGGTAGCTAGCTATGTCTTCATTACCTTTAGGATTTTATGCTTAACACCAAGTACTTTAAAAGAGAGATGGGGGCAGGGGCAAGATTTTTAAGTACCTTGAGCTTCTATAACAAACAAAAAAAAAAAGTGCTATATGAATATATATGAATGTATAGTAATATTGCATGACCCTGGGCAAGTCAGCTGACCTCTTCTGAGATTTAGCTTCATCAAATGGATGTGTCTCACATGGAAGCTACAAAGTATACATAATCCTTGCTGAGCTTAGCATAGTGTTTGACACATAAATACCTACATATATTTTAATAAAACAGAATAACTTAAGTTCTGACAGAATATAGAGTACTACACAAATGCTCAGAAATAACCTAAAAAGTTTAAAGGGTTGATGTCCTATTACCAGTACCAAATCCTTTGAAGAATACCCAAAATAAGAATTAAAAAAAAGAAGGTGGTGAAAGCTAAACCAAAGAGGCTAATATTTATATGGAAAAATATTTCAATGAAAACCTAACAGGTTGGAGTTGAAGAATATCATACTAAGTGAAATAAGCCAATCCCACCAAACCAAAGGCCGAATGTTTTCTCTAATATGTAGATGCTAATTCACAATAAGGCAGGGGGCACTAGGGGAAAATAGCATTAGATTAGATAGAGGGAAGTGAAGGGAGGGGAGGGAGAGGAGGGAGAGGATGTGGGGATGGGAAAGATAGTGGAATGAAACAGACATTACTGTATTTATATATGAGGCTACATGACCAATATGATTATGCAACATGTACACTTGGAAAAATGAGAAATAATATCCCATCTATGTACGATATATCACAGTGCTTAAATGCATTCTACTGTCATGTATAACTAATTAAAACAAATTTTTAAAAATTAAAAAAAAAAAAAGAAAACCTAAAAGTATATGGTAGTGGGGATTTAAATGATCTCAAGTCATTTGTGAACAAGAGTCTTTTTTTTGGTAGTGGGGATTGAACTCAGGGGCACTCAACCACTGGGCCACAATCCTAGCCCTTTTTTTGTATTTTATTAGAGACAGGGTCTCACTGAGTTGCTAAGTGCCTCGCCATTGCTGAGGCTGGCTTTGAACTCACAATCCTCCTGCCTCAGCCTCCCAAGTAACTGGGATTACAGGCATGCGCCACCACACCCGGCTCATTTGTGAACAAGATTCTTAGAAAACATATACTAGAATTTCTGTTAAAGAGACTGCCTGATCTTCCTTCAATAAATGCAAAACTCCCAAACACTTAACCCTTAAAACACACAGGCAGAAGACAGCAGACTTCTACTGTCAACTGTTCATACCCTTTACCAATCAACAGCTTTAGGAGGAACTCAATTAATTCACGTGTTTTAACTTAGTAGATGAAGCAATACTTTGGAGTCTTTATTTCACAGTAATCACCATCTTGTCTTTCATTGCAAAAAATAACCTTTACCAATTCATAGTCATTTACTATCTAAAATGATCTACAGCACACATGCTCAACAAGCAAAAGGTAAGCTGGGCTTAATTCATATGTGCCTGATACCTACCTTCATAAACTGGACCTTTAAAGATATACAATCTTCGTTCTAAAGATGGTTAAGAGATTCAAATAAAAACATTCCATGTGTCATTTTCTTATCATCAAGAAACCAGAAAGATGAGAAAACTTAAATGTGGATGAAATAATAGTACCACAGTAATAATGTAGTTAACATTTACTGCTCACCTATTAAGTGCCTGCTGCTGCTCTAAAGCACACAGTACACCTCTTCTAAACCTCATAACAATCTTACAAGCACAACAGAAAACATTATCTCCACACAAAAAAATTCTTTAAAATCATCCCTTATTAAAAATAAAGGCACAGAAATGGTTAACATTTCCTAAGAACTTGCCATAGTATCGAAGAAACATGGATTCATTTTATATTGAGCACATCTTATAAACGCATTCCCTTCATTACTTCAACAAATAAATTCCCCCCTGTGAAACATTTAAGGCATTTGTGTCATATGAAATTTCTTTCTATATCTCGCAAGATACTTATATACACAAAGATCAAAACAGTGCATGTGTGTATCATTGCTTATACAGAAAAAGTGGTCAATGAGGCTGTTAATGAAGACTACGTTAACTTAACAGGTTCATGGGCATTCCAAATTGGGCTGAAGAATGCATTACTAAAAACTAGTCAATCAATAAAAAAACATGAACAAATAATAGACTGACAAAATCTCAGGGAAATCAGAGTCAAAAAAGATACTAAACTCAAACAGTGAACTAATCCCTATGCCAAGAGTCAATATAAAAAGATTATAATTCCTATTCTCAGAGACTTAGATCATTACACCAATGAAACAATACGGCACATGCAAAGAAAGTAAGAGTTCCCTTAAACTATGACTGGAAGGGAAGTTGGGAACTTAGCTCAGTGGTAGAGCACTTGCCTAGTATGCTTGAGGACAGGGGACAGATCTTCGATACCATAAAGGAAGAAAAATACATGACTGAAAACCAGAATGGATGAAATGTGTGAGCTAGAGGAAGCCCACAGACCCACCAAGAACAATATTAAGGACAGAAAAGAAAAATCTGTAGAAGAGTCAGGAGATGTAGAGAAAGAAAGCTAGCTTTCAGAATTCCCAGGCTCCTCCAGCAGGTGGTCCTTGGGAAGCAGAAGGAAGATGAAAGAAAAGGAAGCACGTGTATACATGCCAAGGTCAAGTTTGCAAGAGTTAAAAAAATGGGTATTAAGTGTTTAGATACGAAGAGTCCACCAGGTACCAGGAAAGATAATTTTAAAAACAAACCACAACACACATTTACTGTGGTGAAATGCAGAATGCCAGGACAGAGAGAACATGAGAGATTCAACACTAGAAAAAACAGGAATCTAGTAAGAAACAGAACCAACAAAACTGGATGCTAGAAGATAACAAAGCAATTTCTTCAAAGCAAGAACTCTCTACATGGCCAAATAACTCAACTAAAACAAATACAGACAGGATTTGAAAAGTTTACCACTCAAAAGTTCTTTTAAAAAACTTACTTGAACATATACTCTGAAAACTGAACCTAAGGAAGGGGACATAACAAGAAAAAAAGTTGGTAACAAAAATATTAGTTAGACTCATCAACTAATGATACACAGTGTACAAAAGAACAAAAACTACAACTAAAATCTCAGACAACTTTAATATGAGAGATGGTTTGTGAGGAGTTAAAGAGAGAATTCACTCTTGTGGAAAAAGACACAGACTCTAAATGTTCACACACAAGTTAAAATGTACTTAAAAAAAAAAAAAAAAAAAAAAAAAAAGGGGCTGGAGATGTGGCTCAGCGGCAGAGCGCTCGCCTCGCACGTGCGCGGCCCGGGTTCGATCCTCAGTACCATGTAAAAACATAAATGAAGTGCATTGTGTACAACTAAAGTAAATAAATAAATATTTAAAAAAAAAAGTTTAAAAAAAAAAAAAAAAAAAAGGCTGGGGACATTTGGGGGATGAGATTTCACAGCGTCCTCCCACTTAAAACCTGAAGAAATGCACCCAAAATAACCACTAAATATTTCGGAAATATTTCAGCTACGAGCAAAAGTGGCAGAGCTTTGTAGCACAACCTTTGAAGGTATGACCAAGCAGTTTGCCAGTGCCTTCCAGGAAGCTTCAGGGAACAGAGTTATGAGTGAAGACCATTCTCATGTTGTCCACCACTGACTCTCAATTAGAAGGCAAAAAGTCAGCCAGCTTGGAAAACAAGACTTTGAAAAGTCCCCTAAAAAAGGAGATGCTCCCTACTCCCACAGACCCACCAAGAGCAAGACCTGGGATTCTGCTTCCTCCCTAACCAGAAAGAAGCCTGGATAAAGAAGGTGAGATAATCAAAATCATTGTAGACTATCTTCAACAACAATCAGGGAATCATCAGATAACAAAGAAAAAGAAAGAAAACATAAAGAACTAAAGCCATGAGAAGATATGGCCAATGAAGATTTTCACTGTGGGTTACTAAAAATGGCCCAGATTAATGACAAAATTTTGCCTCTCAACTAGGAAGGGAATAAAAGCAAGTAGGGGTGGGCTGACCAAACAGTTTGGCTATGGCTCCACAGATCCTCCTCAAACACACACCCTAAGGCAAATAAAACAAACAAACAATAGTGAGCCCTCAAATCCAAACTGTGAGGGAAAAGAAAAACAGTCTCATAAGATGGGAAAGTCCAAGATTAACAAATTCAATAACCTGGCAAATGCAGATAAAACTCCCTATTCAATATGAATAAGATCAAGAGAAAGGAGAACCAAAGGGCAAAAAGAACTCTCTATCACGCAAACAACTACTGAAGGCTCCACCCTGAAAGACAATGTCACCCTCCAAAAGGAAGTATAGTTTATAAAATGCATCAGAAGCTTTAAAAAAAAAAAAAAAATAGAGTTAAAGACTGAAGAAATGACTTTTTAAAACAGGAGAACAAAGGCATAAGGAGGAAACTGGAGAGCTGAACAAACAAAAGTCATCCTCACAGTACTCACATGTTAGAAACAGGGAAAACAGCAGAACCAACGGATGCCTGGACAACTCGAAGGAAAGGCTTGAATTAATCCCAGAAATGCAGAAGAAACAAGAATTAAGCTGTTAGAGATAAATGAAAGAACATCTAAATAAAGATAGGGTCAGCCGTGTTCACAGAAGAGAGCACTGCTGCTCAATAGCACAATACAGGCCTATGATACTACCGACTCAGGAGGCTGAGGCAGGAGGACCGCAAGTTCAAGACCTGCCCAGGCAACTTAGCGAGGCCCTGTCTCAAAAAATAAAAGGGGCTGAGGATGTGGCTCAGCAGTAGAACGCCCCTGGGTTCCATCTCCAGTTCTGCATGCGCATGCCCACATGCACACACACTTTCATACATACACACCCAAAAGAGTACTGTAAAGATGACAGTTCTTACCAAATTGATCTACAGTCACAATCTGATTCTAAAATTCATCTGTAAATGCAAGGGGACCAAGAATAGCAAAGACAATCTTAAAGAAGAACAACAAAGTTAGAAGATTTACACGAGCAGATATAATCATGAAGCCAGCAGTTTAAACAACTAATAGCACCAGCACAAAGAACAATAAGCAGGCCCATGTGCAGAAGAGGGTATCCAGAAATAAGCCCAATACCTACAGCCACCTGAGAGCCCAATGCAGTGGTCTTTTGGATAAGTGGTTCAGGCTGGGGGGTGGGAGAGAAACATATTAACTCATAGCATGCACAAAAATCTATTTCTGTTAAATTACAGACCTAAATGTGATGAGTAAAATTTCTTAAAGATAACAATTGTCTTCATGATCTTGAGGTAGACATCATTTCACTAAGTAGAATAGAAAAAGTACTAAAAAAAAAAAAAAAAAAAAGACTGATTAGGGCTGGGGTTGTGGCTCAGTGGTAGAGCGTTCGCCTCGCACGCGTGGGGCACTGGGTTCGATCCTCAGCACCACATAAATAAATAAAATAAAGGCATTGTGTCTGCCTACAACAAAAAAAATTTAGAAAAAAAAAAAAAAAGACTGATTAAATGGGCTTCATTAAAATGAAAATCTTCTGTTTATCAAAAGGCACCATATTAAAAGAATGAAAATATAAACCACATACTAAAAGATGGCATTGTACATGTAGTGCATACATACAAAGTGCCTGACTTTGACAAATCCAAAGGAAAAAAAAAAAATTTAAGGAGAAAAGAATTGCAATGCACTTTACCAGAAAAAGGATAATTAAGGCCAGTGAACACACAAAAAGGTGCTCAAAAATCAATATTCTTCAATGAGATTATCTTAAAACTATTGGAAAGTCAGTACACACATTAAAATGGGTAAACTGAAGTAAAATGCTATAGCTAGTGTCAGTGAGCAACTGGAACTCTCATAAATTTCTGATGAGAGTATAAACTGAGAGCAGCTTTGGAAAACTACTTGGCAGTATCCACTAAAGCTGAATGTAAATAAACCCTATGCCTTGGTAATCCACTACATATACACCCAATGTGAAATACATACATATGTTTCCCAAAAGAAATTATAATAATGTTTGTTTTAAGTTGGCTTTTGTGTGACTGTGACCAAAATACCCAATAAGAACAGCTTGGGCGGGGGACAGGCACACAAGCAGGTAGGCAGGAAAGATGCTCACTTTCAAAACACAACCCCTGCGACCCAAATAGGATGAACTGATAAACTGAGAGCTAATGATTTTACCTCTGAATATTCCTGCATTAATGGGAGCTTTGTGGGACACCTCACATTCAAACCGTAACAATGTTCTTAACAGCATTATTGAAATTGCTCAAAACCACTAACATCTATCAATAGCAGGAGGGTTACAGAAATCACAGTTACAGTAACAGTCATAATGGAGTATTAGACAACACAAAAACCAAACTTTTCATACATGCAACAGCAAGAAAACTAAAACATATAACTAAATAAAAAGACAAAAGAACATATTGTAGGATGTTACTACAATCAATTTATTTCAAAATGGCAAAATTGGTTTCAGTAAGGATATGTATCTTGATAGTGGTGATGTTTAAATGCATATGTTCACTCTATAAAGTTCAAATTTCACTTCTTATGCACTTTTCTGTACATATGCAAGAATCTCACATAAAATTTTAAGGGAAAAAAAGCAACTTGATAAATAAGTAGAGGTTCAAAATAAGGAACTCAATATCAGACCTACAGGAAATAGCTATTTGTAAATACTGAATCCACTTAAATAAAGAGCCACAATTAAACATTAGAAAACAGACATTCATCAACTTCAACAATCTAACTTTTCATAATTAAAATACAGTTAATCTCTATTAATATATCCTGTCAAAATAGCTGGATAGAGGGTATATGTTTGGGAAAACCTGACTTAAACCATAGGGTATATGGTTATAAACACTATATGAGTGTGATCACCTCAGAGAGAGAAGGAAGCTGTCCACCACAGCAACTGCAGGCTACTGATTTGCAGTGGAAGGCCACTGCTCTAATTCAAATCTTTGTACCCTGCTCCAGGTTGAGTGCCAGCAGGGGTTTTAGTTGACAATAGTCGATAAGTTTTAAGAGAAACTGAGAAAGGCCAACTAGTACAATACAACTGAAAAAACAAAATTTAAAAATAGATAAAATGAGGGAAAGGAAAGAAGATATGTATATATCATTCATAGGGATAATATATACTGTCAGAAATTGAAAAAATAAAATACAAATTACAGGGCCATACTCTAGTTCTACTTAAAATTTCCCTAGGAATAAGTCAAGAGAGTCCAATCAACAGCCCTTTCTTAGTAACTTAGCCAAAACCCTAGAAGAAACAGCTAATGAAGCTACTAGTGTTCTTTTAACTTGCTGAGTTTTTTTCCAGTAAAATTAAGCCATTCTTAGTCCAGATGGGAGAGGGAGAAATTCTTTAAGTATGGAACCACACATTATTGACCTGGGCAAGGCCCAGAGACCTAGTTCAGATCAAGTACATAATTTAGGCAGTCTACAACTACTGAACGTTCATTTAAGAGTGCACACTAACTCCAATAACTACTGCAATGCACATTCTAATGAAAGTGTTTAGTTCTAATCAACAACGAAAATTGTTGGGCTTTGTACTTTTAAGGGCAGATTTATACTTGGCCTCTTTCTTCTTCAGCCTTGCACCATTCCAAAGTTCCGTGCTTTAAATAAAACTCTTCAGCTATTGGGAAGAACATATTTTCCCAAGTAGACAAATTTCTTACTTAACTGGAGTTTGCAAATACACTTCACCATAAGAGAACATGGCTGCAAAATTCAACAGAAACCTCGCTTCATTCCATTACTAATTTATTCCTAGAAATTTTACCATAAAGGGTATCTCTAGTAACCGTAGAAGAAATATATATATTGACTTGGTTAAACCTACCCCTTTCAAAGAAAGACTTCTGATAAACACAAAGCATACATACATTTTACTTCCAACAATTATGACAAAGGAAAAGAGGGAGCAAATATACTAATTATAAGAATTAATAGTGTTTCCAGTATTAAGTACCATACTTAGTTTTGAGTCTCCTGGAAACCAGAGCAAAAAAGACAACTGAATTATAGACCTTACTGAAAAAGAGACAGCGTACTAGTTTCTCAGAGGAGACAGCTTTTCTTTTCTAGCTAGATGCCAACTTTTCCATCTGTGGAACACTGCTTTCATTTGTTTTAGTGGGGGCATTTACAATTTATTAGAAGAAAATGTTTTATGGAAGGAAGGAAGGAAGGAAGGAAGGAAGGAAGGAAGGAAGGAAGGAAGGAAGGAAGGAAGGCTTTTTAAAAACTGGTATCATCAGACTATTTCACCTTACAAATGAAAAGACAAAAAGTGAACTAGTAACTCACTTCAGTTGCATGGATATGAAGCAGTTTCATGATCTTATCTAAACTAATCTTAACCTTTAATAATTTCCTTTTGCTACAAAGAATAGCCTTGTATCAGCAATGGAAAGAAAGAAAGGAGGGGGAGGGAGGGAGGGAGGGAGGGAGGAAGGAAGGAAGGAAGGAAGGAAGGAAGGAAGGAAGGAAGGAAGGAAGGAAGGGAGGGAGGGAGGGAAACAGTAAACTAATGAAGTAATAAACTTCCTCATAGTTCACTTTGGCATACATTTTTTTTTCTGCCTTAAATGAAGCTTTATACATGTAGGAGATGGTCCAACAGAAAATTTCCAGACTTGCGAACCACCCAAGGACACAAGAGAATTATAAGGTCACACATGATAGCTCTGCAGCAGACTGACCTATTCAAGTATAAAGTCAGCCAACCTGCATAAAACAAATTTTCTCCAGCATATAGGTTCAAACAACAGGGATTTGCAAAGGAAGGAGGAGTTGCTCTAGACAAATATCACAGGAGGAGGAGGAGGGGGGGGGGAGGAAGAAGAAGAAGAGGAAGAAGAAGAAGAAGAAGAAGAAGAAGAAGAAGAAAGAAGAAGAAGAAGAAGAAGAAGAAGAAGAAAGGAAAAAAAGGAACTTATGCCAACTTTCAAATGGTAAACACTTTTCCCGTACCCACAAATAAGGAAAAACTGATTAACTCTACAGGAAGACTTGAGAGAAAATAACACATAAAATCATTAATTTAGTGTTCCCTCAATATCCCACTGCCAGACACCAGTATCTCAAGTTAAAATCATTTCAGGTATTTAATAACTTGCTACTGGACATAGAAATATATAAGTATTTATTTTTCTACAATCCTCTACATACTGTTATGTTGTCATAAAAAGAGTTTGCCTTTGCATAGTGGTGATAAACATTTAATTGCCAAACAATCTGTTATTTTCTTCATTTAGCTGCTGTTTTACTTTCCTAAAAATCAGTATTCATTGCAATTATAATCAGAAGAAGCCTGAAGGATAAATTAATAACAAAACTCACCTTTGTTACTGTTTTTGCTTTCAAACCTCCATTTTCCACAACACTGAGGTCCAGCTTGCCGTCATCCTTACTTCCTATAGCTTTTAGTCCTTGCAAAAGAATATCACGTAAGTTTTGATAAAGAGGTTTTTCTGTATAGTCCAGTAATTTCACAGTTTCCATGTATTTAGCAATTTCACCTGAAAGAATAACACAACCATTTCTAACTTTTAATCACAAATATGACGTGTTTATCTCTTACTGCTAAGAAAATGATTCACAGTTATAGTAAAATCAAAATGCAAGCACACAACACCTTGTTACGATATGAATTTGTTAATCATTTGTCCAGTGAAAAGTATGCTTTTCAATTCAGGAATTGTCAGGCAAAATAAAAACATTTTTAATTGTGAGAAATAACAAAAGAGAACATAGACTTAAAATCTAAATATGCATAAAATAACTGTAGTTTTCAGCTATAAGAAAAACACAATGGAACCTAGAATAAAATTCTGGAATTACAATGTCCTTAAATACAACAAATATCACAGCCAATATTATTTTGGCCATGGAAACCAATATTACTATAAAATAGAACAGCATTCTTTGTGTTAATAAGAAATAAAACACACCAAAAGCAACTAAAGAAAGAAACAAGAAGGCCCAGTTTTTCCATTAAAATCAGTTCTGATTGTTCTGCATGCTGTGGCAGAACCTCACCATAAGAATAAATTCTAGAAGATCAGCATTGTTCAACATTCAAATCCCTTCCAGGGCTAATGCCACAGTCCTTTCCCCTGACCCACAGACCCACATATCCCCTGCCTCACATGCTGGTTCTTGGACATGTAATTGTCCCCTCAAATCCCAATAAGTTCAAATCAAAACTCCTAACCTAATCCTAAAACTCACTCCCTGCAATTTTCCCCATTACTCAGAATTCCATCCTGGTTGAGGCCAAAATCTGTTTTCCTTGAATCTCCTCTTCTTTTTCCTATCCACATCAACTCACGGAGGCATTCTGTCAGTGGTACACAGACACATTAACTAATTCCAATATTGGAACGCCTGGGGTACCAGGTACTCTACTAGATACTTGGGACACAGCAAGAAAACAATCCCAAACTTCCAATTTTTTAATCTGAAAAAAGGGATCTAAAAACACCCTAAAACAAACATCACTGAGTCTAGCAAAATGCTGAAAACTTGGGGCTAGAGCTATGGCTTAGCAGTAGAGTGCTCATCTCAGATGTATGAGGCCCTGGGTTCGATCCTCAGCACCACGTAAATAAAATAAAGGTACTGTGTCCACCTACAACTAAATTTAAAAAAAAAAAAAAAAAAAACTGAAAACTTTCTCTGAGAGAGAAAAATGGAAAAGATATCTAATTTTACTACTTCTATTTAACATTACTGAAAAATCATACATTCTTTTAGCCAATACAATAAGGTAAGAAAAGAAGTAGAAGGCATAATGAACAAAATGAAAAATGTAAGCCTTTAGCTGCAAACAACATGATAGTATGTGTAAAAAAAACTCCTACAAAATCTAAAAATACTACTAGAATTGGTAAATTTAGCAAAGTCACAGATAACAAGGTAAATATATTATAAAACCTAACCTATTTGTACATATATAAAAAATCAATTGGAAAACAAAATTTTTAAAACATACCCCTTAAAATAACATCCCAAAACATCAAATTCCTAACATAAATACAATGAAATATGAGCAAGATTTTTTGTAGGAAAAAAAAAAACTATAAAACCCAATCAAGAGAACTGTAGGAACAAATTTAATGGATATATTCGCCATATTAGTTAAATGGAAGACTCAATACTACGAAGATGTCATTGTTACCCAAATTAGTCTAGAGAATCAATTCAGTCCCAAAGCTCTAGCAAGCTTAGGAGATGATGAACATATGTAGAATTGACAAGGAGATTCTAAAATTTATTAACTAGAAATGCAAAGTGCCAAGAATAGCAAAGTCAGGTTTAAAGAAAAACAGTGCAGGAGGATTTAAACTACCAGATTTCACCAGATACCAAGATGTAAGATAAAGCTGCAAGTGTAAGACAGTGTAGCTCAAAAAAAGACAAAAACACAACTGAAAGAAAAAGAGTACAGAAATAGATCTATACCCGATTTATGAGAAAGTAGCATCAGAGGGAAAGAACAGTGTTTTTAAAAAGGACTGCTGGGTAAACTCCATACCTTCATGGGGGTGGAGAAAAAAATGTGACCCCTTATAGAATACACAAAAGTCAACTGCAAGTAGACAACACGTGTATGTATATGTAATTGGCAATCTGTAACTGTTGAAAGTTAGAAATGATCCAATGTAGAATAGATAAATAACAGTATATATACATAATGAAATACTACATAGAAACGAAAATGAACAACTATTCTTAACCATGCAACAATGAGGATAAATTTCACAAATGGAGCACTGAGTGAAATTAAAAGGATATTAACAGAACCAGATGTCAATTTCATGAGGGCATGGACTTTTATCTACTTCATTCACTGTATGATTCCATTTTTATAAGTCTCAGAAACAAATCTTTGGTGTTAGAAGTGAAGTCAGTGGAGAGAGGTAACTGGTTGGAGGCACAAAGGTTAATTCTGGGAAAGCCATATTATATTTGATGTGGGTGGGTGGGGTGGGTGGTAGTCTGTAATGTTAAATAGCATAAATAAATAGGACAGACATTTCCCTGAAGAGGAAAACGGAGCAAAAGCCAGAAAAGACTCTATATATATAATAAGAGAGAGAGCGTGAGCACACTTGTCCCTCCTCCACTGCCACTTTCCTTGCTTTGATTTCTACCACAGCCTCAGAATCTGCCCCTCTGCAGTATGTCACATCAGAAGCCATAAATTTCCCTTAAGGATGATTCAGTCAATTCCCTATTTCTCCAAACCTTACACTCTTGCTCAAAAAAAGGGCACATTTCTCAAATCCACTTGGCACTATGTCCCTTCTGCCTAGAACACTAACTATTCCCCAGGCTTCCAGAGCTTACTCCCTCACCTCCTCTGACAACTGCTGAAATGCCCCCCATTCAGTAAGGCTGTTCCTGACCACATTATGCAAACATTTCTATCCTCCTCCCCACATTATCACCTCTCACGTCTCTACATCAAAGTCCTATTCTCTGTTTTCTTCCACAGTACTGACATGAGATATGATAAAATTCACTTACTTGTTTACTATCACTCCCAACTTGAATGTGAGCGTCACAAGGGCAGGATTTTGTTCTGTTTTTACTCAATGATACACACCCCAGTGCCTAGAACAGTCCCTACCATACAACAAAGCCTCAATGAATACCAGCTGAACAAGTGAGTGAAATGTGCTTCTTTTCCTCAAAGCACTGAATGATTCAATGGAGCACAAATATTCACTTGCAGCTCACCTCTGAAAGGGGAGTGCTTTTTGAGGCAAGCAGGCTTAGTACAATGACCCCACTGAAAACACCTATACGCTTCCAATAGAAGGCACTTCACTGACACCACACCTTCTTCTTTCCAGAAAAACAAAACAAAACCTGTATGAGAAGTCTTTTCCTACCTGGTTTGTTTTTCTCAGGAAAACATTTCTCCATCAAATCTGAAACATTTTCTCTGTATCTGTTAAAAATTAAAGAATAGGTCATTGTTTGAAGCTTGATGTCACAGAATATTGTTAAGAGTTAGTAACAGTAACAAGCACATTAAGCAGCATTGAATTACATCCTAAATACTCTCACAGGCATTCTTCTAAAATAAACTGAAGTCCAAGAAACCTTCCTGTTCAATAAGCACTTTCTTACTTCCAGATTAGTATCATTTAAAACTACAGTTCCTAATGAGAGAGTCTGACCAAGAACATTTGCCCTATCATGTTTCCACCCAAAAAAAAAATAACTCAATTTATTCTTTACCGAATTTTGGAATCTCTAACATAGTTAGGATCTTTCAAATTATCCTCCCAGGGGAGATGGCCACTAAGCCACTGGATCATGCAATAACCAAGTATTTCCAAATCACCACGTCTTGATGGGGCTACAAACACAAAAGAAGAAAATTAAGCATAATAAAACAACTTTTAAAATGTGATTTCAAATATGTATGTGTGTGTATATACTATACATATTATATAGATACATACAGATAAAATACATATAGTACAATAAGGTAAAACAAGTATTATTGATAAACTTTAGGATTTCAAACTAAGTCTATATGCGGAGGAAATAAACTATAAAACCATGGCACATTTAATATTGTCTTTGGAAAACCTGAAGATACTAAAAATGTTGATACCATTATTATGATAAAAGGCCCAGAGAACTGGATGTTTGAGATCCTCCAGTGTTCGACATAGAAAATAAAAATGACTGCAGAAGAAATAAGCTTAATAGGTGATAAAATAAAAGCTACCTATTCTAATGTTGTAGCTGGATAAGAAACTTACAGACATTAGAAAACAACACAAACCAGTATTTCAATTAAAGCTATTTAAAACCAAAAAGAAATCCTCACTGCAATGGAATGAACCACCTTGCCACCACAACATTCTCGGTCATCTTGGAAGAACAGGACCCATGAGGGGGAAGAGAATGCATGGGGGCCTTGTTATATAATTGTAGCACTCTAACCTCTGCCCTCTTTCCCCATCCCATTCTGCCTCTTTAATTCTTATTTCCCTCAAATATGCATAATTAAGACTCATGTAGGAATTTGGTTGAAAACATTAGAAGCATATTTCATTCAAATGCTAAGGACATACCCACGCCATTGTGTGCATCAATGCTGGTGAATTCAAGAGTGCCATCGTGACATCTTTTGGGATCCTCTTTGTATTCTTTATGAACTCCTTCTGGGCAGTACCGATAAGCAAGGCCATAATCTACCAAGTAAACCTATAAATTTCCAAGTACCAAGACAAATTAAAGCCAAAATCATTGTAACTATACTACTTTGCTGTACAGAAATTAAATACTTCATTTGAGGGTGGATTCACCTACAAGGACAAACTACAGCACCACAAACAGGTTAGAAGCAAAATGCACACAATAGCAAATATTCAAATCTGAAAGGCTTTCAAAAAAACCTTTTTTACTTATATTTTGCAGTACTGAGTATCAAACCCAGGTCCTTGTGCATGCTAGGCAAGTACTCTACCACAGAGCCACACCCCAGCCCAAGACTTTTTTTAATAAAAATGTTAAATGGTATGTCAGCATAGTCCAGAGTATTGCTTGACTTTGTATACTTTTTAAAGTATGTGCTAAACTGGTAACCAATCTTTTCTCTTCAATTTACCAACTTCTATACAGAGGTTAAAACAAAATTGAGCACAAGTCAATCACCAATACATGTGGCAATAAAACTAACACTTCCCGTGAAGAAAAGCACACAGAGCATAAGACTGCTAACAGAGCTGACAGATACAAGTTATCTATCTTCTATTCCTATTACTTCACTTATAAAAATCAAATATGAATTTGCCTCATAAAAATAGTTCAAGCATCCTAATAATGATCATTAAGAACTTCCAGATGAGGCCCTTATCTACATTTAACTACTGTATATTAAAGTCAGGTCTTCATAATCTAAGCTAAGTCTGAACACCACATACACACACATCTGGGGCAGATGCCTGTGGACCTGAGCAGCACACAAGACTACACATTTGGCTTCCTTCTATTCTATAGCCACAAATCACATCTCTAATTCTGGGTAATTATTGCATGTAAGCACAACAAGAAACTGAAGTAAAAATACAAAGATAGATCTAATACTGGAAAAGTAATCCCATCCAAAGCATATGCCTGAAAGATAACAGAGCTACAAAATATTTCCACATAAACAAAAGAAGCATGCTTTAGCCAAGTGCAAACTAAAGTAAGTTGCATTTTTATTATATTATACAAGTACACACTACTTCAATTAATGGAACCCTTCCTGCTCAGGTTCTTATCTATGTTTTGTTTTCAAGAGAGAATCATCTTAATTAAGTGAGATGGCTAGAAAGAGTTGGAATAATTCTGAAACTGTTTTTTAAGATTAGCGAATCATACCATAGCAACTTTCTTCTGTTACGCTTACACAGATCCCTTATGCCCACCACCACTGATGTGGGAGTGGAGGGGAACAAACATGCAAGATGACAGAAAAAAGGAGAGCCAAAAGAAAAGCAAAAAAGGAAGCAAGAGGGAATTAAAACTAGCTTGGCACGTAAAAAGAATGACATAAAATACTAACAAATGATCGCAATAATCAAAGTACCCAACACATTTAGAATGTTTAAATCTTCTTTTTTTACATAAAAATCAAGTTAAGTGAGAACACATATTAAGTACAGTGGCCCAACTATGAGTGTCAACTAAACTTCACTTTTACCAAAATTATGGAAGATACAAGAAAATTATATAGATTCCTCTACTACAACTAAACTGATCCCCAAAAAAGGTATAATAACATTAGCTTTTTCTCCTTGCCTTAAACAGTAAAATATCACAAAGAGAATGTAATAAACCAAAAAACGCACATTTGAATTCCAAACACTAAGGGTATACAAATTTAGACAGCTCAGATATTTCTGTAAACCAATTGATTTGAATAATCAACATGTTAAAGACCAAATTTTCCAAGTAACAGAACACTTACATTTGATGGATTTCTTGAACAAAGGAAATAAAAAAAGTGACAAAGCAGACACGCAAACATAATTCATTGGTGTACTATATAATTTTAAGCTTCCACCCCCAAACAGCTATTTGAAATTCATTTTGTATCACAAGCACTTCTTCTGAATATTATTTAGGGCAAAATAGCCAACTTGATCAAGTGCCAACAAACTGCATCAAAATGTAGAATGTTAACTAGATAAAAGTGTCAAGAAGAAATATTATTATTACCTTTTCTACTTCAAAAAGTAAAACTTCTGCATGGGTTCAAGAGTTCAAAGCAACCATATTTGTTTTCAAATAATACATTTTAAACAACAGAAACCAAAGTTCCAAAGCTACCTGGTCAGGATTCTTGTAGCTCAGAAGAAGATTTGAAGCCTTAATATCTCCATGTACATACTCATGCTCGTGAATATATTCCAGAATATCCAGCTATGAAAACATACAAAATAAATTAATGCAGTACCTAACACAACCAGCAGAGGACCAAACTTCAACACACAGTTAATACAGCCTTTGCTGTATTAAAAATAATGATTTTTTAAAAAACAGGAAGAATGTAGCTCACATACAATTCTTAAGCTTAGCTTCAAGACCGTTTTCCGAGAAAATCTTTTGGCATTTGCTTCGTATATTTTCTGAAGGTCACTCCCAAAGCGATCCATTATCATAAACCTGTAACTGAAATCAAACAAGAAAAGTCAATGAAGAAAATATAACTCAGGAAAACCTTACTTTGCAATGAGTACTCTTCTTTAAAAGTAATTTTTTCAAGGAAATGTACAGTAAGACAGTAGTCTGAAAATGAAACAAAGAAATATATACAAACATTTGAAATATTTCTCCCAACCAGAAATCTCAAAAAATCATAGTGCTTTCCTATCTTGCCCTTTACCTAGAAAGGCTCTCTTAATATTCAGTATAAGATAATGCCCACAAAGAGAATCCACCAGATTCATCTACAGCAAAAATAAAACAAAATAATGAGAGCACTAATTATTCTCATAGTTAATATTAATTCATGTTCCTAGATAATAGCTTCATTCTTTTGACTAGTTTCTCTATTTTTAAGGTAATTTCAGCAGCACCAATAATCTATATTATGATCATCAAGAGATGCTATAATAGATAAATAAAACTGTTTAAATAGTATAAACAGATGATACATTAAAAACTTAGTAGCTGAGATTTATGAAATTATCCAGGAAAAAAATGTGGATTTTCAGTTTTGCAAGAAACTAGTCATGTCACCTTGGCCAAGTAACATTACTTCCTTGGGCCACAATTTCTACAGACATAAAATGGAAGTATTGAGGACTCACCCTTTCTAAGGTCTGTTGTAGCTTTCAAATTCTAAGATTCAGTATATACTGAAAAACCTTACTGCTTTGCAGTAACACTGTTCAGCTTTTGCTCTTATCTTCAAAAGCTTTCCAATTTCTAATTTGTCTAGTTAAATCATTCAAAAAAATCAATAAAAACCAAGACCACACTCAAAATGTATCCAGCTCTCTTCCAATAGGGGAAGACTGCAAATCATCATTCTCCCAACAGCCAGCGTATGCTGGATGCCTGGCATGAGCACAGCACTGCTATGAGCACTTCAGCCTGCCCCATCCATGGGGCAAATACTCTGGTCACCCCATCTGTCCTCCAGCAGTTAACCACTATATCCACAGTATGAAATAAACAGCCCTAGAAGACAAAAATCCCACTTAAATGTTGTAGGTGTCTAGGTTAGAAATATAACATCAGTTTAAAAGAGAAGGAAGAGCTAACTAACATTAAAAGACAACACACCAAATTAAAAAAAAAAAAAATCAGGATTCTCTCCATTTTTGAACTGGAAGAGAATTAAAGATCTTCTTGTCTATACATCTTTTAATAAACAAAATAACATATGGAGTCAAGTGATACATCCAAAGTCATACAATTTAATTAGTGGCAACAGGTATTCATTCCTATAAGATTTCCTGGTATCCCAAAATAATAGAGGGAACAGTGATTTTCACTTTCTGATTTCTTTTGTATAACAGGGTTTGAAAAGTTGAGAGATGAGACCAGGACACATGTACATGTTTACTTTTACAAATAAGTGATGGGTGTAATTATTATAATAACATGCATAACAAAAATACAACTTCTGCTGACAGTCTGAAAGAGGGTTAAAACACAATTAGTTGTTGCAACATAGGATCTATTAACAAGTCATATTAAATAGGTCTTTGTCTTTATCCACAGATCACCCCATCACTACTCCAAACAATCCCTAATGTCACCATATCTAAATTATAAAAAAAAATCAACTGAAGCATGATTCTGGAAAGACAGTTCTATCATGGAGTAGTAAATAAAGGTGATTTCTGAATAACCCCTTTAAAGTAAAACCTTTGATATATATTCTTCTGGTGAGTTGGATATGACAATTCAAGTAATGGGAAAATATAGATCAGTATAAATGGTTTCATAATGATAGCAGCTAACATGTTTACAATCCTAACACTGCTCTAAGCACCTTGTATATATTAATTCAAAAGAGCTACAGGGAAAAATAAGGATTTCTGGCAGGGGAGGTGATTAGAAGAATAACCTTACTTTTTTTTAACTTTTGATAGACCTATAATGGTTATTTATTTTTAAGAGCTTCCACCTAAAAAGTAAATCAATACCTCATACACGATTCTGGCATGAATCATGTACTCAGCTTATAAAACAAAAAGGCTGAGGTAAGGTGTCCCGTGCCCCCCCACCTCCCATACACACCACTTGTGAGCAGCGAGCTAACACAGGCAGGAGTGTGACTGGTTTCAGTCCCCACACTCTGGCACCTCTGAAGTTCTCTCCCAGCATCCTTGTCAACAGCTTATGCCAGCCTATGACCCACCATGTCTCTCAGGCTCTGGTCACCTTAAGGCAAACTTGTTCCATCAAAACCATAAGTGACAAATGTTACATGTGAGTCAAGGAGTCCCCACACTCCTCAGAGATGAATGGTTGCCAGAAGCTGCCCCTGCTCTATCTTTTCTAATGGCACCAATTTAGTTTGGGCATCTGTCCTCCTCCACACAACCATGTGCTGCACCAAGTCAATCACTGTGCCACCTTGCCCCTCCCAGTGCCTAGTGGGAGAGTGAGCACTAAAAAAGCCTGACAAGAAAATGTAAGACAATTCTGCCACAGGACTCCAGGGAAGGTTTCCTTGCTAGAAAAGGAAAACTCAGGAGATGATGGTATCATTTTCTGCCACTGGGTCTGTGTCTAGAAGTGGAACATCCACCCTGAGGCCATACAATGGAAAACTAAAGCCAAGATGAGGGCAAAATAAGAAGACAAGATACCTGGGTCCTGGGTAAGTAATTAAGATGGCTGAGTCAAAGTTTTCCTTTCCTTGTAACTAAGAGCATTCTAACCAATATACTCAGGTTCCATTCATTTATTTGATTATTTAAATGGCACCAATTATGCATCAAAATATTAGGGGTTTTCTCCAACTCAACTATGCCAACAATATTCTATTCTCTCAATTACTAAAATATTTTAAGAATCAAAGTCACACAACTTAGCACTTAACTGTTTTTTAAATGTTTCATGCATTTTGTTTTCTCTTGTCAACTAAACTGAAGCCCTCATAAAGAATAAGACTTTGGGGCTGGGGATGTGGCTCAGCGGTAGAGTGCTCGCCTAGCACGTGCACAGCCTGGGGTTCGATCCTCAGCACCACGTAAAACTAAAAATGCATTGTGTACTATTAAAAGCAAATAAATAAATATTTAAAAAAAGAATAAGACATTAATTTTCCATGGGCAGATAATATATCCAACATGAAATACCAAATGGAATCCTAAGGGCTTTTATTTTGCCTAAAGAATATAGTGGTGTGTATGTGTTTGTTTCAAAGGTGGGGGAAAATGCAGGGCCCTTTGGGCTTTGTTCCTTCCCATTGTCAGTTAGGCTTCAGTCAGTTGATATTGCTCCATAGAAGTCCTCAAATTAGAGAGCCACACCCGTTCTAATAGAGAATCAGTCTTCTTCTACACAAAGCAGAAAGTAGAGATAACAGCTTATCCTTCTTATTCGCTGACACACTCCTACCTGGTGACATTTTTGGATGCTCAATAATAATTCTTGACTAAACCAAATGGATAGGAAATGCTCAAAAGGGGGAAAAGAAGAAGCAAACCATGCAGTTTTTACCTTTTTCCATTTTTATCATGTAGGCCAGATCCCCAATATTTAGGAACACCAAGGTACTTCAGTTTACGGGTTCGAACCCATTTCTGAACTGTAAGTTAAAACAGATGCTTGTGATTACAACTACTATACAAAAATAATGATTTTTTAAAAACTCACTAAAAAGTAGGATGTACTTACACAAGATTTCACCTTTATTCATAAAAGAGGAAGTGAAAAGTACAGTATAGCCTACAAAATTGTTATCCTGCCTTTAATATTGCTTTTAAAGTGAAAAACCTGCAAAAAGCAGTTTTTAAAAAGACAATGTACTTCAGTTACATTTCAACTCTGGATATGTTTACTTGCTTCCACAGGACAACATGCCCTATAACCCAATCTGTAAGTTTGGTTTTCTTCCCTCAGTCATTAGATCTCTTCCTCAATCAGCAAACACAAATCTAGGATATACGGTAGCTTTTCTTCCATCCTATCGTGTTGGGATACTTAGAGGGGAGGTGTTAAGATAGAAGGAAGCAGAGCAGCTGGAAGAAGTTCTGCCCTTGACTCAGACACTCTGTTCTATGTCATCAATTATGCAACCCCCCCAGGTTATGTTCTACAGAATTTAGAAAAATACTCAAAAAAAATTGGAGATTCTTAAGTCTAACTCACATATTAGAGTTACTGATAAATTTTTAACAATATTCCCTAAATCATACTTTATCTTTATTCTATTTATCATCAGTAAAATCTTATAACAAACCTATTAAGAAATCAGAATCATTTCACACAAATCTCATTCAAATGAAATTTATTTATAAACAAAAATAACAAAGGGTCAAAAGATGTGATGCTCTAGTCTTTGATTACACAAAACAAACAGAAATGGTAGTGGTCATTTAAAAAGTACTAACATATGTTTATTGTATTTCTTACTTTGCTCTGGTTTAGCAGCTCTCTGGTAGAATTTCAATTCAGTAAAAAGAGGTCCATTGTCACTAGGTTCCTTAAAATATAAGACTTAATTAGTACCAGTACTAGTTAAAAATTATTGAGTTACTTTCAGTGAACTTTCAATACAGACTAACAAATCAATTTCTTTCAAAACAATGTAATTCTCATCCTTAAATTTATAACTGTTTAAAGATTAAGCAACTACTTAGAAATCTTTTTGATATTCTCAGAATAGTCCATAACTTATATTTCTCTCAGGTTCTATTTCCATAAGTAATAAAATTATACAAAATCAGATATACAGCTCAGTCTTTGCAGAAGTTTAAGAAAAACGTTTAAACTAATTTTCATCTTTATTAAGCTTTCCCTTAAGCAAAGACCAGCAACCATGTTAACTGTATCACCAAGGGGCTACAAGATATTTCTAAGATTTAATAAAATTTCAATACCTGACTTAACCAATTAATGGCAAACTCCCATTCTTCTGCTGTTTCTTATTACAGTTTGTTCCAGTGTATCAGAACTGGCAGAAATAGATTCTGGATCTCCAAAGCAAGCAAGCACTGTCCACTGAACTGAATACTTTCCTTTCTGACACTGATTCCCATTATTTTCCAAACCAAGGAGCCCCACAACTTATTTCTCATATAATAATTTAATGTCTAAAAGATAATGGGGCTTAATGACAATTTTCCACCAACTTTACTGAACTACATTAATTTCATATTTTAAGGGACATCAACAATTAAAATTACTTACAAAGAGACATACATTCACAAAAAAGGTATTTTGAACAACAAGAAATAATAGGTGGTAAGGAGTTTTGCCTTGTCAAATAAATATGGAAGGGTGAGAAACAGAATTTTGTGGGCTTCTTAAATTGTGAATTTTGTCTCATTAACATTTTAGTATTTACCTTAGTGTTTGATATTTTGTCTTATTTATTATCTATCTTATTTATTGAGAATTGGGGGAAGTTTAAAAGCAGTGAAACCTTCAAATAAGAAAGTAAACATTTCCAAATCAATTTGAGAGTTGCTCTTCTTTAGGAGGTATAGGAAGAAAATTATTTTGGATGGAATAGCTGCATAGCTTAAGTTCAAGGTTCAATAGAACACTAAGAGACCTAATAAATGAGGCCCATCACCTTAATTGACAGAATAACTCGTGAAAATACGTACATTTTAGCCATAGGCGTTATGCTCATTTTTTTTCCCCTACTCAAGAAACCCTCAACTGACACAGAAGTTCATTTTGCTCCATGAGATTTAAATAAAAACACACTTATACCTACAGCTGTCTTATCTTGGATTTTTTTAATTCAAAAAATAGAAATCCCTAAAGTACTTACAGGAAGACTGCCAATCTAGAGTCAAGCAGTACCAGTTATGAATGAGCATTTTACAGCAAAGGGGCAACCTGTGTACCACTTGGATCAGAACCTAAAAATAAGCTTGCCTCTTCTGTCAAGGTAAGTATACTTGCCAGCCCAGCCTTGGAAGAGTGGTTTACATGGGCTTGGCATGCCGTCAACTCTTTAGAAACAGGAACCAATCGACATATTGAAGTTCCAGGAACAAATCCCTAAATTGCCTACTCAGCACCTCAAGTTTTTCCATAGCCTGTGCCTCCTTTTCTAACAGCAATGGTAGCTGGAGAGACATGTATGAATGTTTCAAGCCAATGACTGAGCGGGAGTCACAGAATCAGTATAAGAAATGAAGAAAAGGAAATAAAGAGAAGGAATTTTGGTTAACTTTTGGAATTGCTCAATAATATAATTCAGGTTTGTAAGGGGTTTTCCTAAGACAAATCCTGGCTTATTACCATCAGTATAAAATTTTTGATTTATTCAGTTTCAACCTATGTCATATCAAGTTTAATTTTCAAGTTTTCCTTCAGGCAATAATTTATTAAACTTATAATAATGAGAATCAACCATATAAATCAGGCCATTATAATGAAAGCCCCACTACAATGAAGGCTCTTTGAGCTCATTTCATACTTTTTCTAATCCAATAAGCTTCCATTATAACAAAATAAAGGAGCTACTTCCTTGGCACTGCATTCTAGCCAAAGCTAGCTATTTCTGTTGGAGAAAATACCTTAACTCGTAACTAAAATTTTATTAACATATTTCAAATCTAAAATACTTTGCCAACTCTATAATAGCCAAGATTTAGAAAAGAAATTGGGACTGACATTTTAACTAGAATATCACTAAACGTTTCTTTAAGACTTCTAAGTGTCAAAATGAAGATGACAACAGAAAAAAAATTAAAATGTGATATATTTCAATGGCACCATCTAAAATGAACTGGCTGCCATTTAAAAATGAAGCTGTACAAAGTTTCTTCTTTCTACCAAAAAATTATGACATATGAATTGAAAATTCAGGTCACTTCTCATAACGTCAGCAAGGAAAAATCAAACATCAGTCTGCAAACTTCTTTCCAGGGAACTTTGAAGTACAGATTTCTATCAGTTCACACTGATAAAGGACTGTGATATGATGAACTATTATGTTACATGATCCAAAAACCTAATCTGCACCTCCAGTTCTGCTCCTGGCATGACTGCAAAGGGTGAGTACAAATCAAAAAACTAATTTCTTGTTGTCTTTGTTAACAAAAAGAGGGGGGGGGATTTCTTTTCTTACATTATCCAATTTATTATCAATCTGCCATTTCTCTCTGCCCATTTACTTTCCTGAAACAGAATATATGTTATCTGGAAGCAAAATATACAAGCTCCTATCCTTAGTGATTCAACATCACCATTCTACAGCTGTTTTCACAGGTCATGGATTAAGGCCTTAAACACAACAGACCTTCATTGAGTAGAAAGGAGAACATTTGTTTCTAGCATGTGCCTAAACATCTATCTTAAATATGTATGTCTTCACTTCACTCCATCGACAAATATGAAAAATCTGTAGGTTAACTACTTAGAGCTCTATTCACAAGCAGATACATCAGCAGCAACCAACATTTCTGACAGGTCTTCTACATTAAGGTGGAAACCTACAACAAAAGCACAGGGTAACCTACCTGCAAGCCCCTACTTGCCTAGAAAATGATCAAAAAACAAGGATTAAAAAAATCTGTGCAAATATGATTACATTTAAAATAATTCAGGTGTTCTGTGTGCAGATTCTACAGTGTTTCTCAACTTTGATGCACAAAAGAATCACATGGGACCTTTACTAAAAATACCAATAACCAAACCCTACATTCAGAGATTCTGATTATACTGTACAACCAGGATTGCAAACCACTGTTTGACATACTATCACATTAAGTCTAACTTCAAAATAAAAATCAATTTGCCTTTATTACTTCAATAATATTTGTAAGGTTTTTCTCAAGACAAAATACACATGAAAGCATTTTGATATATTTGCTTCATTTACATCATTTTATAAAACAATTTTCACACTATATGTTTATTATACACAAATAGAGTTTTGTATCCTACTTTTTAGTAATTATTAAATTTTCCCAATAAGTACTACACATTCTCTGAAAAGATGACCTTTAGGATAGAAGTGTGGCTGAGTATTAGAACACTTGCCTAGCATGTGTGACAGTCCTGGGTTCCATCCCTAACACTACTAAAAATAATAACAAACAGAAAACATGATCTTTAACAGTCCCTAATATTACAAATAAAAAATGTTCAATAAATATTCTGATTTTAATACTAGAAATACCTGATTCTTATTATATTGTCTGTATTTAATGATCCATTTCAACTTTGAATATTATAAAGCTACAAGAAGGTCAATTATGGGCCTATTTGAAAGGAAAGTGCACAGCATCAAGTTGAGAATAGGGCCAGGGAAGTGGACTGTGGTTAAGCACCTCTGGATTCAATCCCTGGTACCCCCCCAAAAAAAAGTTGAGAATAAATGGACAGAAATAAAAACAGTTAAAAAGGTAGTGGAAAATTAAGGTTAAAAATATTTAAAATAATTGGGGCTGGGGGTTGTGGCTCAGTGGTAGAGTGCTCGCCTAGCACGTGCGTGGCCAGGGTTCCATCCTCAGCACCATGTAAACATAAATGCATTTGCATTGCACTGTGTACAACTAAAGCAAATAAATAAATATTAAAATATATATATTTAAAATAAATAAAATAAGCATTTAAGGACAGCATACAGAAAACAAAGTAAAACAAGGCCCTCAGCAAATAACTTAAAATCTAGTTGGGGAGATAAACACATAAAACTCTGAAAACTGACTAGTGGTATAAGAAACATCACAAGCCTGGCATGGTGGTACATGATGTGATCCCAGCAACTGGGGAGGCTGAGACAAGAGGATCTCGAGTTCAAAGCCAACCTCAGCAAAAGTGAGGTGATAAGCAACTCAGTGAGACTCTGTCTCTAAATAAAATACAAAATAGGGGTGGGGATGTGGCTCAGTGGTCAGGCGTCCCTGAGTTCAGTCCCTGGTGTACCACCTCCCAAAAAAGAAGGAGAATATCACAGGTGAAACTGTAAAATAAATGTTAATACAATGAATGATATAAGAGTTTAAAGGAGCTCTGAAAATTCAAGTATCAGGAGAAAAAGAAGCAAATAGCTATTACTAAATTTCCCTTTTAAAGGGGAAAAAAAGTCAATAACATTGCTTCAGTTATCAATTCTTCCAGGATTTCAAACTACAACATTGAAAAAGTTATTAAAATATTAACTACAAAAGAGAAATCAACTGAATATTTATTATTGTACTCATTACAAAGAGAAAGTAATAAGGGCCAATGGAAACAGAATTAAATGAGAAGACAGGAGATGCAAAGTATTGAAATAGGTTTGACAATAGCCTTATAAAGACATGAAACTTGTTCCCCGTCAGCACAAAGAAAAATATGTTTTTATCCATTCTTCCCCTTACCCATATAAATAAATCTTAAAAGGGATTAAAAGAAAAGTTACACTGAAGAACAACACATATTTCTTTTCTGGGGAGCAGGGTACTGGGGATTGAACACAGGGAGACTTTACCACTGAGCTACATCCCTAGCACTTTTTTTATTTTTTTATTTTGAGACAGGGTCTCACTAAGTTGCTTAAAGGCTTGTTAAACTGCTGAGGCTAGCCTTGAACTTGCAATCCTCCTGCTTCCCATGCCAGCCTTGGCCTTTTTCTTGGAGGCACTAGGAATAAAAAGAGAAGATGATGGAGCACAAAGGAGACCAAAGTCCACCCAAATGGCCCTAATTCCAAAACCCAGCTATGAGATTAAAAAACTATAAATTTAGTCCTTGATCCACTTTGAGTTGAGTTTTGTGCAGGGTAAGAGATAGAAATTCAATTTCATTCTACTACATATGGAAGAGCAAGAAATAAAATCAAGAATCAATAAATGGGATGTATCAAACTAAGAGCTTCTTCACAGCAAAGGAAACAATCAAGAACATGAAGAGAGAGCCTACAGAATGGGAGAAAATCTTTTAACACCAGCACTTCAGACAGAGCATAAATCTCCAGGATATACTAATAACTCAAAAAACTTAACACCAAAAAACAAAAACAAAAACAAAAAAAACAAATAACCCAATCAATAAATGAGCAAAGAAACTGAACAGGCACTTTACAGAAGAAATACAAATGGGCAAAAAAAAAAAAAAAAAAGACATGAAAAACTGTTCCAACATCTCTAGCAATTAGAGAAATGCAAATCAAAACTACACTGAGATTCCATCTCACCCCAGTCAGAATGACAATTATCAAGAATACAAGCAACAATAAACATTGGTGAGGATGTGGGGAAAAGGTATACTCATACATTGCTGATGGGACTGCAAATTGGTTCAACCACTCTGGAAAGCAGTATGGAGGAGATCCCCACTCCTCAGTATGGAGATTCCTCAGAAATATTTATAAAAATATAAATATTTTTATATACTTATATATAAATACATAAAAAAATAGAAACACTATTTGACCCAGTTATCCTACTCCTTGGTTTATATCCAAAGGACTTAAAACTGACATACTACAGTGACACAGTCACTTTAATGTTTATAATAGCTCAATTCACAATAGCCAAGCTATGGAACCAACTAGATGCCCTATGACAGATGAATGGATAAAGAAAATGTGGTATATATACACAATGGAATATTACTCAGCCATAAAGAATGAAATTATGGCATTTGCTGGTAAATGGATGGAACTGGAGAATATTATGCAAAGTGGAATAAGCCAGTCCCCCAATTCCAAAGGCCAAATGTTCTCTCTGATATGTGGATGCTAAACCACAATAAGGGAGGGGAAGATTAGAAGTTCATTGGACTAGACAAAGGGAAATGAAGGGAAGGGAGGAGGCATGGTAATAGGAAAGACATGACCAATGTAAATCCACATCATGTACAACCACAATAATGGGATCCTAACTAGAACAAGTTATGCTTATTCTCTGTATATATAATACTTCAAAACATACTGTCATGTAAAATATATATATAAATATATTAAAAAAAATAAAATTCTGAATTTAGAAATACTGGGGGAAAATTTAAATACCAATATCCCTTATGAAGAAAGACACAAAAATCCTTAACAAAATATTATCAAAGCAATTTCAGCATTAGGTGAAAAGCATAATACAATTTGACTGGGCAGGGTATATGTTAAAATGCAAAGTTAATTCTTCACTCAATTATCAATCAATGTAATTGCCACATTAACAGAAAAAAAGGAGAAAATTGTATGATCCATCTCAAAAGATGCACAAAAAGCAATCAAAAAATGAATAGCAAACTGTGGAAAAATATTTACAATACATATATCTATACAGAACTTATATCTAGAATAACTTTCTTCCTTCTCAATTATAAAAAAGCAAAACAACCCAGCTATTTAAAAAAACAAAAAAATGTGAAGGAGGCATGGGAAAAGAGTGAGGAAGCACTCCATACACAAAAAATACATACGAATGGCTAATAAATAAAATGAAAAGTCCATAAAATTATTAGTCATGAAGTAAATGCAAATAGAGGCCACAATGAGACACGAATGCACATCCACTATAATGGCTAAAACCCAAGCAAACATGACAAGGACAATACTAAATGCTGCAGAGACTGAGCAATCAGAGCCCTCATGCATTACTGGTGGATGTGCAAAATGCCACAATCACTTTGGAAATCTGTCAAATACTGTTGTAAATTCGAACATGTGATCCCTATAAACAAGCAATTCAACTTCTATGCATTTATCCAACAGAAATAAAACCTATGTCCATAAAAACACTTGTACAAATGTATTTATAGAAGCTTATTCATAGTAACCAAAAGCTGGAATCAACCCAATTGTGTATCAACAGAAAAATAAAATAGAATGAATGACCAATACACCAAATATATAGGTGACCTTTAAAATATTATACTAAGCACAAGCAGTATATTGCATAATTCCATTTATGTAACATTCAGAACAGGAATAACTAAACCATGGCAAAAAAATCTCAGACAAGTCTTTGCCTCCAAGAGTTCTTTCTGGGAAGTAGAGATTTAACTGGCAAAGGACTTGAGAAATCTTTTTGAGGTGGCGGAATTGTTAGCAGGAGTAAGAGTTAAACAGTTATGTGCACTTGTCAGAAATCTTTGAACTATTTTATATCTATGTATTTCCCTATAAAAATTGTAACTCAATAAAAAAAAAACTTTTAAATCACTGAAACAATTCTGTTCCAAAAAGCTGGGGTCAAAAACTGTTTGAGTGAAACGAAACAAAAAATTTTCAAGTAATTCTAATTCATGAGTTGTGAAGCCTTCAGGAAAAACAGGGAGATATGTATTAATTTCCCCAAATAACACATTCTGCTGACTCTTTAACATGTTTAACAAAACATGTTTTTCACATGTATCAAAGAACTCTGGGGGCCCAGCACAGTGCCGCACACCTGTAATCCTGGCGGCTCAGGAGGCTGAGGTCCTACGCAACTCGGTAAGACTCTGTCTCTAAATAAAATACAAAAAAGGGCTGGGGATGTAGCTCAGTGGTTGAGTGTCCAGAGTTCAGCCCCTGGCACCCCCCAAAAAAAACCTTGGAGAAGGGGACCTAAGTAAAAAGATGGATAATTGATTTTTTTTAAAAAGTCGTCTTTTCAGTTCATAAATTTGTAAATTGCCCTGGCTATTTGTAGTGTGCTTATTATGTCAGATGGAATGTTGTCGATCCTTACACACTAATTTTGACATTAGCATAGCAGAGAAAGGCCAACAATCATAAATAATTTAATTTACTAAAATGAACAAGGAAGGGAAGAAAATCGGGAATAAGTAAAAAAAAAAAAAAAATCGACCAAGTGAAGTCTAGAAATAAATGCAAAATAAAATATAATAAAATTACATTAAATCAGTACAGTCTTGCAGGATGTAAATATTAAAAGCATCTCATCTAATCCAAACAGATAAAATGAAAACTGGGCTGAATATTTTTTATTACACAGCTGCATATCTCCACACTGTTATTCACTTAACCCCAAATGCCAGTACCACTCTAAT
Organism: Tamias sibiricus; assembly: GCA_025594165.1. Classification (NCBI taxonomy): domain Eukaryota; kingdom Metazoa; phylum Chordata; class Mammalia; order Rodentia; family Sciuridae; genus Tamias; species Tamias sibiricus. The sequence goes on from CM046659.1 coordinate 13,361,444, forward strand.
TCAAAACAGGCCAGAAAAACTTTTTGAACTCAAGTTATTTCAAACTGTAAAGCTTCTTTTATTTCTCAAAAAACATTTACAAAACATCATTTAAAATGTAATACTTTATGGTTTAATTAATTCTACTTATCAAAAAAGTTGTTTTACAAAATAAATACTATGTTAACTTCAGTTAAGAAAAGAAAAATATTAGCTGAAACATTTTCTTACCACTTTCACCACACAGGGTGCATCGCTGCCAACCGATTTTGAAGAATTTCTATCAGCTGTTTAAAAAAGTTAAATAATATCAGAACAAGTAGCATTATTATAAATATTACCAATATTTAGATTTGTATATCTGTAACCCTTGATAGAGTAAATTTCAGTTCCCAAATATGTGTTTCAGGATATTATCACAGAACATTTCATCAATTTGGGGACTGTTCATGTTCTAACATGTCTGAAACTAGAATATATCCCGATCAATTTAATTACAGGAGACCCCAAGTTAAAGTTAAATATTTCTTTAACTCAAAAGTACTCATGGTCTTTGACATTCTAATATGTGTTGTGAATTCCCTGAATAATGTATTACTGATATAATTTTTAAATTTTAATAAACTATGAAATGTGTTTATAAGGAACATCTGAAGGGTACAAAAAGAGGGAGCAGAAGTTCAAAAATTCCTAGTTGGGGAAAAACCCATCCAGATCAATACTTAAAAAAGACACTAGCACTAGAACTTTTAACTTCCATCCAAAATAATTTTAAGGTAGCTATCTTTTTATTTCATGCAAATAAAGAAGCACTGTTTCCTCAGAATACTGAGTTAAGCAGATAACATTGCCCATATTCTCACTATTTACCAAATGCCTACTATATGCCAGTTTCTAGAAAATAGGGATTTAGCAGTGGACAAGAACAAAACAATTCTTACTCTTACAAAGCCATCATTGAGTAATTAGACACAAATAACAAATAAGTATATTTTAATGGGGTAAGTGCCAGGGGAAAAATTAGCTTGGCAAGGAAGGGAGGCAGAGCTGCAGTGTAGGAAGAAACCTTGTAGACACAGCACTACTCAAGCACTGGTCTCAGGGGACCTACTGAGTGAACCAAGAGTACAGAGGGAAAAGAACTCCAGGCAGACCCCCACAAAGGACTAGATGTGGGAGCATGCTGGACAAGTTTGTAACCAGGGAGAAGTGGTGAGGAGGAGAAAAGTGACAGGAGACATCAGAAAGGCAGCAGGGCTTAACAGGTGACATCAAGGTTTTGAGAAGAGGACTGGCAAGATCAGACTCATTTTTATAGACTTCTTTGGGCTTCTTTAGGAGACTGGTGTGCAGGGGCAAGGGCAGAATCTGGCAGATCAGTGAGCAAGAAGTAATAGTACTCCAGAGGAAAAAAGAGTGACCTTGAACCAGCGTGGAAACAAAGAAGGTGGTGATAATTGGTCAGACTGTGACCATACATTCAAAGGAAAGCCAACAGGATTTGTTGATGGATTGAATGTAAAGGTTTAAGAGAGAAAAATGGAGGTATCAATGCAAATGGAGGTATAGATGCCGCCATGATTTTGGCCTAAGCAACTGGAAAATAAAGTCGCCACTTACTAACATGGAAAAAATTGCAGGAGGAACTAATGCTTTGGAGTATCTTAAGTGCAAATGCTTATTAAACATCCAAGTTCAGAGAGATGTTAAAAGGCAGTTGGATATTTAAGTCTTGAGTTCAGTAGAGCAGCCTAAGTAGGAAAAATATATTATAAGAATCATTAACACAGATACACTATTTATTTAAAGCTCTGAGACTGGAAGAGATCCCCTAGGGAATAAGTGTAGAAAGAGAAAGGAAGAAATTCTAGGACTGAACCCTAAGGCACTCTCACATTAGAAGCTGATGAGATGAAGAGATACAGGCAATGGAAACCAAGAAACTACAAATCAGCTGGGAAGCAGCAGTGTTTGGGAGGGCTGCAGCTAAAATACTTCAGACTAAAGAAGAAAGGCCAACTGATAAAAATGGCTAATATGGGCAGATGAAGAGGTCTAAGCTCCTTGAGGAACAGCCCCAGGAAATGTCACTTAGATACTAAATTAGTAATAAAGCAGCTTCAGATTTTTTTTAACAAAATATTAAAATGAAGATAGCATCCCAATAATACCACATAATTCAGGTGAGGAAAGGTGGGAAGGAAAGCAAGCTCAATAATTCATCAAACAGTACATGGTGCAAAATATGCCAAGCACAAGGAAAACAAGAGCTGTCCTCTTGTCAAGAAGCACCTGTTTATTCTGGAATTTTAAAAAGTAATTTCAAGGCATGTGGAAAGTATTATACAAGGGTAAACACAAGGGGAATATACACATCTAGTACCTGTTCTACACTTAGCTCTGAGGAGCAAGGAGCATCATATAAAATAAAGTTTTCAATGAGATATGTGCATTCCCATGTTTCACTGAAGCATTATATACAGTTGCTAAGACATAGAAACAAGCTAAATGTCCATCAAGGGGAAGAATAGATAAATATGTGGCATATAGCAGACAACAGTGCTATGGTTTGGATTTTTAAGTGTCCCCCAAATGCTCATCTGTTAAAGGTGTGGTCCCTAGCTGATGGGACTATTGGGTGCTGGTGGAACCTTTCAGGAGGTGAGACCTAGTAGAGGGAAATGGGTTATCCAGCACATGTCCTTGAAGGAGCTTTTGGGACCCTGGCCCCTTCCTCTCTCTGCTTTCTTTCCATCATGAGGTAAGCAGGTGGCCCTGCCACATGCTCCATGCCATGACATTATCCCACTGACAATTTTAATTATATGTTGAAATGATTTATGTCGTATGTATTGGTTAAACAAAATAAATCAGTAAGTTAAAAAAAACTAAGGCAGCAGCAGCATATTCACAGATCAGAGACAAAGGGCAGATTGATGGCTGAAGCATAGATTTGAGGAGACAAAAGGGATGAAAACAAACATACATAGGGTCCTGTATGCCATTATTTTAATTTAAAAGTCTGGCTCTTTAAGGGCACTGGAGATCATTAAAGAGGTTTAAATAGGATGATCAAACTATCTGATTGGCATATTAGGCCACTCAGGCCACACTGTGAACAAAGGGATGCAAGGAGTCCAGGACTGGACAAGAAGAAAAATCTCTGACAGTGTGAGTCCAGAGCAGACAAGATAATGGCCTAACCTAGGGTACTGGCAGGAAAGATGGAGAGAAACAGATGGATTTGAGAATTCACAGTTAAAGCAATAGGAGTAGGTACGGTAGTAGGAATATTAATGAAGAAATATGCAAGAACATCTTCCCAGTTTCTAGCTTAACAGGTTTCATTTATTCAGATAATCCTCTCCTAATCATGACATGATCAGAAAATAAAATATGATATAAATTTAAGACATGTCTATTGGACATCCATCTAGGGACCTATTGTAGGCCACTGGCCATGGGCCTAAATACAGGAGATCAAGCCCTAGGTTATAGATAAAAAGATATGGAAATCAAAAATAAAGAAGTAACAAAAGCCATGAAATCTAATAAGACCAGTCTGAGAGAATATACAGAGGGAAAAATGAGATAAACAAAGAGAGCTGAAGAACACGGGTATTTACAAAGAAGACTAAGCACAGCCAGAAGAAGAACACGAGGTGGGAGAAGGTATAGTGTGTACCATGAAGGCAATGGAAGCCCTCTTTTTTTTTTTTTTTTAAAGAAAGATATACAGTATCAAATGCTGCAGGGAAAGAAAAAAAAAATTCAATGAAATTTCAAAGGCAATCTATTAATTTCATGAATAGGCACTGAAGATGATCTTGAATATGGTGTTTCAATGTATTAGTGGGTACAAAGAGATGAACTGGAGGCAGCCATATTCAAGCAAATCCATCCTTCTTAAAATGGTCATCATCCCAGGTTTACAAAAGCAAAGTTTTACCACACAATAATGTCAAACCCTCAATGTTAAAAAATAACACTAGATAGCACCTGCTAACAGTACACACAAACAAAACATTTAACACACAAAGCAAGTCTCAAATTTGCAAAAGGTTATAAAATAAAGCAAATTAATAGAAAAATGGTTTACTTGTTCAGAGACAAGCTGTCACTAACAAGTCATATATCCACACCTGTAGTAGAGACAACTTACATATAACCTACCCATTTCCCCTAAATCAGCCTGCTAACATAGCTACTATTTTTTGAGGGTTTATGAAGATTTTCCCCTGAAGTCAAATATAGACTAATTCAGTGGAATGGGTATGACTCTAAACAAGATCTATTTTCCCAAAGACCTGAAAGTTCCCCCTGCCTATATGAGTCTTATGTATAAGATATAGGAAAACACCAATTTTTAAGTTATGTTTCATGACGACAGGCCAAACAAAAGACTGCAGCTGACCAACTGCAGCCCACTGATGGTGGAGGAAGTTAAAGTGGGACGCCTCTTGAGTAAAAGCAGCTGCTATTTTACCTGTGCTGTGGTTCTCAAACTTCAGCACACATCAGGATCACTCAAACACACCGCTGGGCCCTTTTCCTACAGTGTTGAATGCACGGGTCTGGAGTAGGGCCTAAAAATTTGCAATTCTAACAAGTTTCCAGGTGATGCTCATCTACGCTACAGTATTAGCTTGAAAGAAAAAAAAAGGTTCCATGGCTAAAAGTACAATTTCATTAACTTCCATGGATAAATTAATAAAGTTAAATACCTAAATTGAGATGAGGTAGGGTAAGAACAACAAATGGAAAATTTAAAGAGAAATATCAAAAGCAAATACAAAATGCATTGGTAGGTAATACAACCCCTACTAATATTCTTGGTGGAGCAGAAAGCTTTACAAACACTCAAGTATTTTTTAAATCAATAATTTAAGTTACAGAATTTCTAGGTTCTAAATGTATCTCCAAACATTTCAACACAAGTATGCTAATTAATGGTACATTTGATCAGGTCCAATATGCAGTTTCTAGGTCATTCTCCTAATTCCATTACACTGATTATTTAGGTTGTGCAAAAAGGGGGTGGGAGGGGCCACGCCTGTAAAAGACATGTAAAATTTGTCAAAGAGGGAATAAGTTCTAATTGGATAGAGGTAGGGGAGAAAAGAGATATTAAAGAGTCTCAAGAAATATTAAAATTGCATAAAATACTTTAAAAATCTAAAGCCATAGTGCACACTAGTGACAGTATGACATATAGTTTATCCTTTTTTCCACTCTGATTAAATGAGCAATCTTCTACTCCTGTGTCAGAAACGCATTTTGCTTAATCATACAATATTAAGTTGACTGCAGATTATTAGGAACATTCAATAATAGCTCATAAATGAGAAACCATTTTGATAAGAAAGCACATAAATCTTTGGATTGATGATTAGAAGTAGTCATACACTTACCAAGATATATACAGCCAAAGCCACCTTGGCCAATGGGTAATCCTAGTTTCCATTCCTTTTTTGACATGTCAGTTATTATCTCCCCAGCTGCAAATTGTTCTGCAAGACGTCTCTTTGCAGGGCCCTGTCTTACAGCCTGAGCTGCTTTCATGCGAGGCATTTTTCACTGTAAGACAGAACAAAGCAACACTCATAATTATAATCTCAGTAGTGTTCAAAACATTTTTCCTAAAGGAAAGCAACAGAGAGGTTGTTCGAATTCCTACTTATCCCAACACTTAAGTTAAGGACATCTGCTAATTCTGATTTATAATGGCTCAAATTCAATTTCATTATCTCTTAGCTTGGATAGGAGACTTTAAATAAAATGATCTATGAAATTACTTTAAAGAAAAATATTTCGTTTCAAGTTTCAATTACATACCATCTACAATTAAAATGCTATTTTAAAAATTTTGTTCCATGAAGTTGAGGGTAAAGGTGGACCAAGCAAAATGCACACATTACAGCAATGCCATTAGTAGTTTATAAAGGTCAACACTGATGGGATAGGTACACAATACTATTGTACTGTGACAACACAATACAATTAAATACAACAGACCCTTAGGAGGGCACTTAGGACACTAGATTACATGCTTTAAGTAGATCTCATTCATTCTCAAAACTGAGAAGACCACATTATGACCTCCATTTAACAGAGGAGGAAATTTAGGCTCAAGGTTAACCCTGAGCCTGGAGGCTGCAGCAGCACAGCTGTTTACTCTCCCTGAATTCCCCCCTAACACCAGTTTTGAAAGCAAAACTCAAAACCCACAGATAACAAGACTGTGGGAACAGTAGCTCTATCTTCACAAACCCAGAATTTGAGCAGGTAAGACATACCAGGCTGCACTACACAACTCTCCAAAGTAACCAGCCAGGCTCCACCCAGGCTAAAGAGAAACTGCTGAGGATACAATCCAAAGTAGCATCAAGAGGATAATACAGGGAATAGGTTCTAATAAAAGTGCATCTGGGAATTAGCCTCCACATTTTGGAAGACTACACAAAAACAAATAGAGAGGGACCTCTAGAAATGATACAAAATCAACCTGAACCACACCAACTAAAACTAACTGTACAGATTTAATGCAATTCCAATCAAAATCCCAATGACATTCCTCGAAAAAATAGATAAAGCAGTCATGAAATTCATCTGGAAACATAAGAGACCCAGAATAGCTAGAGCAATCCTTAGCAAGAAAAGTGAAGCAGGTGGCATCACCATACCAGATTTTAAATTATACTATAGAGCAATAGTAACAAAAACAGCATGGTATTGGCACCAAAACAGACGGGTAGACCAATGGTACAGAATTGAGGACACAGAGACTAATACATACAATTTCAGCTATCTTATATTGGACAAAGGGGCCAAAAATGTACAGTGGAGAAAGGACAGCCTCTTCAACAAATGGTGCTGGGAAAGCTGGAAATCCATATGCAACAAAATGAAATTAAATCCTTATCTCTCACCATGCACAAAATTCAATTCAAAGTGAATCAGGGACCTAGGAATTAGACCAGACACAATACGCCTAATAGAAGAAAAAGTAAGCTCCAATTTCCAACATGTCAGATTAGGCCCCAAGTTCCTTAATAAGAATCCTGTAGCGCAAGAATTAGTATCAAGAATTAATGAATGGGATAGATTCAAACTAAAAAGCTTATTCTCAGCAAAAGAAACAATCAGTGAGGTGAACAGAGAACCAACTAACTGGGAACAAATATTTAATACATGCACATCAGACAGAGCACTAATTTCTAGAATGTATAAAGAACTCAAAAAACTCAACACCAAAAAAAAAAATAAATATCCCAATAAATAAATGGGCCAAAGAAATGCACAGACACTTCTCAGAAGAAGATATACAATCAATCAACAAATACATGAAAAAATGCTCAACATCACTGGCAATTAGAGAGATGCAAATCAAAACTACCCTAAGATATTATTTCACACCAGTCAGAATGGCAGCTATTAAGAACACAAACAACAATAAATGCTGGAGAGAATGTGGGGGAAAAGGCACGCTCATACATTGCTGGTGGGACTGCAAAATGGTGCAACCATTATGGAAAGCAGTATGGAGATTTCTTGGAAAACTGGGAATGGAACCACCCTATGACCCAACCATCCCACTCCTGGGTCTATTCCCAAAGGACTTAAAACCAGCATATTACAGTGACACAGCTATCTCAATGTTTGTAGCTGCACAATTCACAATAGCTAGGTTGTGGAACCAACCTAGATGTCCCTCAGTAGATGAGTGGATTAAGAAAATGTGGTATATATGCACAATGGAATTTTATTCAGCAATAAAAGAAAATAATGGCATTCACAGGTAAATGGATGAAGTTGGAGGACATAATGCTAAGTGAAGTTAGTCAGTCTCAAAAATCCAAGTACCAAATGTTTTCTCTGATATAAGGAGTCAGAGTCACAGTGGTGTTGGGTGTCAGGGTACTTAGAAAGATCAGAGGAGCACTAGAGTGGTCAAAGGGGAGGGAGGAGAAGGGAGGGTGCTAGGGGGGTTACAGGGAGGTGAAAAAAAGGGGGTGGTATAATAAGATGGAGATCATTATCCTAAATGCATGACTGAAGACTTGAATAGTATGGATATACTTTGCATACAAACAGTGTTATGTGAAAAGAGGCTCTATGTGTGTATTATGAACTGTGATGCATTCTACTATTACAAATACAACACTGAATAAAAAAATAATAAATAAATAAATAAAATAAAATAAAAAACTAACTGTACATAAAGAAATCTACTTGCATACAAATCTCAGCAACTGAAAGGAATCAAGGTCTAATCCCACACAAAATTGATATTACAGGGGAAAAAAGAAAATATCCCTTCAGAAAAACACTTCTTCCCAGAAAATTAACAGCTATAAATGTTTCAAAGCAAGTTAACAAAATTTTATATACAAAGACTAACAAAAATCATCATTAGAAAAACTCAAACTAAGTGGCAGAAAAAGTAATTAAAACTAAAAGAAGCTAAGGTATATAGCTCAGTGGCAGAACACATTTGGCCTACATACGCAAGGCCCTGGGTTCAACCCCCAATACCAAAAAGGAAAAAGACAAAATAGCTTCAGAAATGAAGACTAAATTTGAAGGCAAGCGGACTGAAAAGAAAATACTTTAAGTGGCTTAAGAGAAACAGAAAGTGAAAAGGAAAAAAGAAAAACTTGGAAAGGGCAAAAAGATGAGAAAGTAGTTTTTTTGGTTTGTTTGGGTAGTGCTGGGGATGGAATCCAAGGGTGTTCTACTGCTGATCTACATCTCCAGCCCCTTTATTTATTTATTTGTTTGTTTAATTTTGAAACAGGCTCTAAGTTGCCAAGGCTGGGTTCAAACTTGGGATGCTCCTGCTTCTGCTCCCTGAGTCACTGGGATTACAGGTGTATGCCACATTACCCAGCCAATGAAAATGTTTCACATGAAAAACCATGAATTCATAACACAAAAAAAATCCAATACATATAATAGGGAAAATCAAAGTACTAATACTGTAAAGTGTTATCATCAGGGAAAAAGGTAATACGTAAGAATCTACTAGAGAACAAGTCTCAGATATCCAAAAGCACTAAAGAAACATCAATATCACTGCACACTAAATTAATTAACAAATATGCGTACATATACATGTGTAGAACTGAGATGGAAAAAGGGTTACAAAGGAGAGAATAGAGTATATAAATGAGCATATATCCAAACAGTATAGACATATTCCAACTATAAAGTGGTAGAACATATATAAAAGAAGCAACTTTCCAGTAATCATACTGTAGTGATACTGTGTCCATAAATGGTCCATAAATGTGGAATGATGCAAATAAGTAAATTAGCCCCTCACTAATCCTTTCAGTTACCCAAGGATGAATGAGATTTGAAAATCTTAAATGGAAAATTCCAGAAATAAACAATTCATTCCTTTTAAACTGCACGCCATTCTGAGTAGCACAATGAAATCTTGAGCCATACCACTCTGCTCAGACCTGGTGTGTTTCATGCTTTTTGTCCACTGTGTCTGTGCTGCATACCCTCAGTGCCCATTAGTCATAGCAGCCATCTTGGTTATCACAATTGACTGTCACAATATTGCAATGAGTGTGTTCAAGCAAGAAAGAAGGTGAGCAGCAGCCTAAGACTACTTCATAATGTCTAAGTCAGTCACTTCATCTCATCAGATAGGTACTATATCATCTTACATCAGCACAAGAAGAAGTGTAGTACAATAATGTTTTAAGAGACACACATAACTTATTAAGGTATACTTTTATAACTTTTTTTTAAGATTTTTTTTTTTTGGATGGGCCTTTATTTCATTCATTTATTTATATGTAGTGCTGAGAATCAAACCCAGTATCTCACACATGCAGGCAAGTGCTCTACCACTGAGCCACAACCCCAGCTCCATAACTGTTTTTATTAATAGTTATTTTTGTTAATCTCTTACTCTAAATTTTACCACAGATATGTATGTATAGGAAAATACATAGTATCTGCAGGGTTCAATACTATCTGTGGTTTCAGGCATCCACTGGAGGTCTTAGAATGATTTCCCCTGTGAATAAGGGGAGACTAGTGTAATTAGGTAACATTCTTATTCTATTATCCTTGGTGTCCTTAAAAATCACAATTCAAATATGAAAGAAAGGAGATATGAATGAGAAAAAAGGAGAGGTACATTAAAAATGCTATACTTGAAAATATATTTAATTTATAAGACAGTTTACCTTTTACAAAAAGTACACACATACATATGTATACAAAACTTTGTACTCCCTATCCCTATTCACAAAAAAGTTTAGAAATAATGAGCAACCCAGAAAGAATAAGCATCCTAGTACATGAACTGTATTCTTTAAATACTGTTTCCATTAGAAGAAACTAGGTTTCTTTAAAAAGTGATCGATTCCAATTCTGGAGCTGAAAATCTCCAAGAGAAGCTTAGGACATCTTGTCATACTAAATGGCAAGAAAGTTATCAAAAACCACCAGGGTTTATATCAAATAGTCTAAGGAGCCAGTTTCAAAGATACTCCAACTGAGGGGACAATTTGCAAAAGAAACCCTAATGGATAGGCTTTAAGAGTATAACAGGAAACCACTTCATTATAAAAACTGGCAAAGGGAGAAAATCAAGGTTAAACTCTTTCGTACATGAATTGTACCACTGGGTAAGCAAACAGAAGATGAAGAGAAATTTCTCTTTGTAGAAATATTTCAGCTAATAAAGAAGAATGGTTTTAGATTAGTACCATTATCCCCAATTCCATCTCCTAATGAATTAATGGATCCAGGCATTAAGCACTGGTAGCGACTAACATGGAAATAAGAGAGAGATCCACTTGTCTCCTGATCCACACAACCACCCATAAAGCAGTTACACCAAAACATAAACCAAAACCACACAGAACTTGAATTGATCAGGCCTACTAACTTATGAGATAAAAAGAGAAGAACATGATAAACTAATATAGGAATATGATCAGTAAACTCCTGTGGAATTCATGTAGCACATACAATTTTCAACAAATAAAGGGGGAACTGAAATGGGGAAGAAGAAAACTGGACTTTAAAAAACTTAAAATATCTAAAACAAAACAAAAGCCCGTAAATTTAAACCATAGTGCTTAGGAGATGCACAGTTAACAATAAAAACAAGAAAGTGGTTATCATAAAAGATAGACTTTACTTGGGGTAAGCATGTGGAGGTTGTGACTAAGATGGGGGATGTGGCAGGCAGAGTTTTATTTCTTGATTAAGATGGTGCTCATGATGGGGCTGGGGTTGTGGCTCAGCGGTAGAGCGCATGCCTAGCACATGAGTGGCCCAGGTTCGATCCTCAGCACCACGTAAAAATAAAAGGCATTGTGTACGACTAAAACAAATAAATTTTTTTTTTTTTTAAAAGTGCTCATGAGACCATCTTGAAAGATACATTCATTAAACCTGTTTGCTTGATAAGGTTTTCTGTATTTTATATAATTTTAAACATTAAAAAACTACTGCTCCTATAATTAACAATCACCAAGGGATCAAAACTGGAAACTTTTTCATACTCATTGAGCTCATCCCATTCCCATTCAACAAAAAGAAAAAGACTTCTAAGCAAAATCTGTACTTCATTTCCTGTCAACTATTAGCGAATTGTGTTCATTTTCTTTCAGATTATTATTCTTGCTTTTTATTGATAGACAATTCTTATATATTATGTATTAAATTACCTTTGTATTGCAAGTAATAGTCCCAATTTATCTTTTCACACTGTTTATTTTTAGCTTTTGAATTTTATGACACCCTCAGAAAGACCTCCACTGTTTTAAAAAAAAAAAAAAAAAAAAAAAAAAACTTTTAATAGCTCTCAAATTTTCTTTTTGTTATTTTATGGCTTATATTTTGCTGGTAAAATTTTCATCTGTCTGTATTTATTTTGGTATATGAGGTAGGAAACCAGCTTTTTCCAAATGGTTATCCAATTTTGTTCTTACTTTTCCTTACTTCTCATACACATCAGGGGAATCCACAGTGCTCAAGGATTTTAAGTATACCATATCAACCCGAGAAAACCAAACACAAGAAATATTCAAATAAAAGGGATAGGCAGGAGACGGGGCATGGGGAAGAGGTGCCCTTAGGACTCTCAGCTCCACCAAGGGCCCTCACAACATTCTACCTGAAGCCTCTTCATGCCAGGGAAAACTGGGTCATCCTGCCATTAAAGGAAGGAATGTAGAAGACCACAAAGGGAATTCAAGATGATGAAGGCAAAGTCTCCAAAGATCTTCAGCCTGTGCGATAGCCCAGGGACTGACCTAGAATTAACTTGTTGCTAGTTAACATATCATTAGCATTGAGATTTGCTTCCCTCTGTGTGTGGGGTGAGGGGACACTTGTGCATGGGTAATAGAGAAGAAAGTACTTCAGGTTTTGTTGTCAATCAACACCAGATCCACCGCAGGAAAAGGGGGAAGAACTAAAATTGCCCAATAAAAGTGAGGTCCACTGTGAAGATGGGGCCCTGAGTTACTCTGCAGCTCAGCCCACTCTACTCTTCCAGAATGTTTTCTCTCAATTTCAATAAACCTCTGTCTTGCTTGTTAACCTCTCAGTTCTTGCTCAAATCTTGGCTCAGGACACCAAGATCCTGGACCCAGGACCTCCCAGGGGACACTGGACTTGCTACAGGAACAAAAGTATTAACATATAGTTCCTAGATAATCTGTATGTTAAGATGTTAAGATTTTTCTTTGCAAAAATCACCCAAACTAAAATAAAAAAATGAAAACATCAACTAGTATTTGAAATTTGTGCTTGGGTTAAAACCATCCTCATACCTAAGTCAGCTCCACATGAATGTTAAGGAATCACTGAAACATGCTCTGTGGCTCGGGCAAAAAGAAGTCATTATGACACAGAAATATTTCTTTAAAATGTACCTAGATGAAACTCCTACAGGTGGCTTCTAATGAAAAAAGATGTGGAGGACTCCCTTCTGCCGGCCCCTACAATCTTAGGCTGACCTCAGGCAACCAACGGCCATATCAATGCTCAAGGGCAGCTTCTCCTGAGTACAAGAGGCTCAATGACAGTGGATTAATAAACAAACATTTACTCAATGACTTGTCTCTTCAAAGAGTTGATAGACATGAAAAATGTAAAGAAATACAGTTAGTATACCACATACTTGTAGAGGGCAATTTAATGTAACTGTTCCTAGGGGGGAAAAATTAATACTTGGTAATGATAATTCTTTTTTTTTTTTTTATTTTTAGTTGTCAATGGACTTTGTTTGTTTGCTTGTTTGTTTATGTATGGTGCTGAGAATCAAACCCAGTGCCTCACACATGCTAGGCAAGTGCTCTACCACTGAGCCACAACCCCAGCCTGATGATGATTCTTTAATGTGCTGCTGGGTTATTTCTATTTGTTAATATTTTATTTAGAAACAAAACTGATATAAGAATGATCTATAGATTAATTTTCTTCTGTCATATTTGCGCATTAATAATATGCTCACTTCACAAAAAATGTTGGAAGCTTTTCTTCTTTTATCACAATCTAAAACATCAAAACAGCATTTAAATATCTGTTCCTTAAAGGTTTTAAAGACCTCCACTGTGAAAGTCTGACAATATCAAGTGTTGGTAAAAAGGTAGAACAACTGGGGCTTTCATATACTCTTTACCATTTCAACCATTTTGAAAAACCTGTTTGACAGTAGTTAATTAACTGACCTAGCAATTCTTCTATGTATATACCTAAGACAAATGAAAACATGTCCATCAAAAGACAAGTACAAGAATAATAGCAGTTTTTATTCACAACTGCCACAAACCAGGAACCCACATACCCATTAACAAGAAAGTATATGTAACACAATGGATTAAACTCCCAAACATTATGTTGAGAAAAAGAAGCAAGACAAGAAGATATAAGGTTTCATTTATGTGAATTTCAATAAAAACAAACCTAATCACTGGTGACAGAAATCAAATAGCAGATACTTTTCCGGAGGAAATGACTTAAAGAGTTGGAAGAAGGCATTATGAGGAAGGTTCCTCACAATCTGGCAATGTTTTATACACCAATCTTGGTGATACTGTATCTTCACTTGTGATTTATTTCACTCTATTTTATTTATGCAAAATTAACAGTAAATTACACAAATCATGAGTTATAACAGGGTTCACTCAAAAGAGAGAAAACACACAAGTAATTTAAACAGAATTTAATATAAAAAATTATTAATTTATAAAAGGTGGTCAACCACTAAAGGAGGTAAAAAACAATTTTAAGAAATGTGGGACTAGAAAATGCAGCCAACTGTTACTATTTCAAAGGCTAGGGGAAAGTACCCAAGAGAGTACTCTTCATTCGAGAGGTTGTGGCAATACCCTGCTGGGTGGTAGAGTTTTCTGGAGTACTGGCAAGCTAGAAGCTGGTCCACTGGAGAGCACTGGTGGGAGCAATAAACTGCCTACTACAGTGCTAAAAACACTCACAGTAGAGAAAGCAAAGCACTACTGGCAGCTGGACCTTGAGAGACAGAAAAACGAACAAAGAAAACAAGACACTGCAACAAGAGAAGCCCCTTCCTCTGCTATGTCTTGCAGTGACCCTTCCTCACCTTCTACCAGAAAAACTTAACATTACTCCAGAAAGGAGAAAATATTTTCAGGGTCTACCTCAAGTATCAAACAGAGCAAAGAAGGGTAAATCTGGAGTTGGGAGGCAATAAATTGATGACTGCATACATGTACAGAATGATATTTTTATATATGTATACACACTAATACAACAACAATACAGGACATTTCATGATATAATATGGCCTAAGGTCCTTTTCTGTCAATACTCTTATGTTCTCTTTCAAACAAAAGCTTAGTGGTGTGCCACTCAACAGATGCACTTACTTTGGAGAACACGATTCTGCAAGCTTTGTCTGAGATCTATGTCTACACCTGAGTGTCCCTTTCAACATCCTCCCATACTCGTGGTTGACCTCACTGCTCTGGAGGTGCCTTTTATTTTCTAGTTAAGGACTATAGGAAGCTTCCTAGTTTTTGAGAATATAAAATCTGTTGTGTCTCAATCTCCTTGTTCATTTTCAGATAATTTCTGAAAAGGGAATTATTTAAAATCAAAGTCCCTGCTCACAAAAATAACATAAGCACAAGTCCTTGCCTTAGTGGTTAACGAGTGTTCTAAAATACTAATTTGAATTAAACAATTGCATTAGTACATTCCAGACTTCTTCTAATAATGAAACCAATACCTTCATTAAGGTTTCTATTAAAGAATACACTGGAGGGTACAACCCATAACCAAATTAAATCTTTCTGCATTAATTTCATCCTACTTCGCTCAAATCTACTATTATACTAGCCAATGCAACAGAGAGGTATCGAAGGAAAGAAAAGTTTTATCGCATAATCCATCACATAATCTGACTGCTTCTTTTCCCTTTGATACTAAATAAAATGCAGATGCAACTGAAAAGCACATCAAGATGCAAATCAATACTGCCCTTTGCTGAAATCACTCACTAGTATATTCCATATTAGCATATTCACCAAAATTTAATTGTAAACAGAGTAATTATGGTACTAAAGTTATTAAATACACAAAGCAAGCTTGGAACTATACATATTCAAATAGAATTTCAGTGGCAGATCAACTTTTATATCTGAAACAATAGCCTAATTAATAGTCAGCTCTGATGATAAAATGGTCCTCTGTTTTTCAGATAACATTCCAAAAAAGTTCTGCTATGAATATTAAAACAAAGTTTTGTGAATAGATTTTAAAATTTCAATAGCTATATTTATCATAATATGGTACTGTATTTAGACAACTGGCATTTTTTTCAAGTACTGGATTCAAATTTGGAATTTTTTTAATCTGCTGGGGGGGTGGGGGCTTGAATGGATCACAATAATGACACTAAGACATTTAATAAGCTCTATGAATTCCTCATACCCATGCTGGGAAATTACAATGCTGCATAAAGCTCATTGTACATTGAATGACAGCTCCAAGTTTCCCTATAATAGATATGCATGTAAGCTCATTTAGGGGATCATATATTTTTATGAAATTTTCCTTAAAGTCACAAACTTCTCTGATATGTTTCATACTATACAGAAAGACAATGATTCAAGGATAATTTAGGACAAGTTGGACTATACGTCCATCATTCCACTAACATGGTACCCACACATTATCTCCACTCTTTGGCCTTTTCTTCCTTATCCCACTCCCCACCAAATACATTTATTAAAATCTTTCCCATGCTTAAAAACCTATCTCTTCCTTGGTCAGCTATGACCTTTGAGGAATTGTTCATACCTCTTATTGTACAAGAGAAAGTTTCACTATAAATTTATGAGCTGCCTGGATACAAAAAATTGTCTTATTCACAATACATTATACTTTGTAGGAGCTCCATAAATTTCTTTTCTATAACTAAGAAGCAAAATGGTTAAGTCTGTTTTTAATCCAAGTCCCTGAAGCCTAACTTTATGCTGATATCACCCAACTGCAGAGGATACTGCTGCTCCTTTTAAGCTGAGCAATCATTCTCTGTGACTATGTTATTTATTCTTTTTCAAAACTATAATTCCTTTTCCTAACTCATAATTCTTAACAGATGATGTAAATCCTAGTTTTGAAAGAAAACAGGCCCCGGGCATGGTGGCAAACGTCTGTAATCCAAGAGGCTCGGGAGGCTGAGACAGGAGGATGGAGAAAGTTCAAAGACAGCCTCAGCAACAGTGAAGCACTAAGCAACTCAGTAAGACCCTGTCTCTAAATAAAATACAAAATAGGGCTAGGGATGTTGCTCAGTGGTCAAGTGCCCCCAAGTTCAATCCCCAGTACCAAAAAGAAAGAAAACAGAAGTTTCAGAAAGAAATTCCCTTTTCTTTCCAAGAATCAAACCTACACGCCAGTTACACCCACTTCAAGAACAACTTAGCATCCAAGCCTAGCTTCCTTCTCTCCTATCACTATGTAAAAAAGCTATTCTCCTATTGAGAATAGGAATTCTTGAATCAGAAATTTTCCTTCACCTTCACCTCCACCTCATATACTATCCTCTCCAATCTTCTCAATATTTATACTAGTAATTCATCCTTCTCTCATATAATCAGTGTCTACCACAATGGCATCCTTCAAATCAGTTTTGAAGTGATCAAGGCTTTCTGATAAAAAAATTTAAAAATTAAAAAACAATTTTAATCCCCCTCCATTATTATCCTTTCTTTTCCTTTTCAATATCAAATGTCTCAATAATCATCTGTGCTTGGTATAATTTTCTTTTTCCTCACTTACTCGACTCATGCCATCTGGACTCCATCTACATGACTCGACTCTAATAACCCTTGCTAAGGTCACTACTGGCCTCCACATTACAAAATCCAGATGACATTTTCAATCCTCTCTCATATACTTGCCCAATTGCACTTAACACTGTTAGTTCATTCTTCTTTCTTGAAACAGTCTCTTCCTTTTGCTTGGATTGCATTCTACCACTCAGGTCATTCACAGTTCTAGATAATTTGTGTGTACAAGTAACAGCTTGTTGTCCTCTGTGATATACAATTTTCCAGGGTTGTACCAAAGACCCTAAGGTAGAAGCAAGCCTGGCCAACAAAGAGGAAGGACACCAGTATGGAGAGGGTGAAATGAGCAAGGGGGGAGTCAGAGGTGAAATGAGAGGGCTAGCAGAGAATTGAAGGCCACTAATGGGAGTCAGACTTTGGCAAAAGGGTAAACCTACCTTCTACAAGGTCTTGGAACATATTATACTTGCATTTTAATTTGCAATGTTTCATCAAGAACACCTAAGTGAAGAATTTTCCCACTGACTTATTTCTTATAAAAGCTTTTATATTTGATATTTTTCACTAACATGTATGAGTGCGTCAAAATACATTCCATCTATAAAATGAACTATATAAGCTTGAATCAGAAATTTTAAATACTTCTGTAGTGTCTATGTCAAAATTGTCACCTCAAGGTAGGAATGGGTTTATAATGGATCAAATTCATCCCTGAAAAGTAGAGGATGGATCTGGGTACCACAGCACACACCTGTAATCCTAGTGACTTGGGAGAGTGAGGTAGGAAGATAGCATGTTCTAGCTTATTCTCTCAAAAAGTTTGCTTGGCAACTTAGTGAGACCCTGTCTCAAAACAAATAGGAGAGGGAGAGTAGGGGATGTAGCCCAGTAGTAGAGCACCCCTGGGTTTGTCACCTGTGCCACCAAAAAAAAAAAAAAAAAAGTGGAGGATAGACTAAACCTTATTCTTCCTTTACATTTTATTAACTGAACAGTGCTATTAGACTGAATGATTTGCACCTTTGGGGTGGGGGTGGGGGGGCTTGAGGAATGAACCCAGAGGCACTTTACCATTGGGCTACATCCCTAGGAAATTTTATTTTTTATTTGGAGACAGTTTCTCATTAAGTTGCTTAGGGCCTCAATAAGTTGCTGAGACTGGTCTCATACATGGATTGATCCTCCTGCTTCACCCTGCCTCCCAAGTAGTAGCTAGGATTACAGGCGTGCACCACCTAGATGCAAACTTTCTGACAAGAAATATGAACATTTTTACCATGCTATGTCTTTTAATTTAAAATAAAAATATTGAGTCCTATAAAATGCTATGTTATTACTATGTATACTGACTGCTTCATTAATTCATTTGTTCAACAAATATTTATTGACAGCATACTATGCACAGCACTATTATAGAAAACAGGGAGAAAACAGCAAATGAAGGAGACAGAAAGTCCTAGCCTTGTAGACCTTATATTTTATTCACAAGAGAAAGATAAATTTAAAAAATTAAAACATAAAATGTCCAAGTGTAATAAGAGCTAAACGGGGAAAAAAAAGCAGGCACAGGGAGTTGGGGGATAGAATTTAAAACAAGGTCTGGCAAACCTGACAATAAAGTGATATTTAAGCAAAAAAAATAAAAATAAAAATAAAGTGAGAGCAGATAGCTATATCGATGTTCTGGAGAAAACATCCTACATATAGGCAAAGGCAAATGCTGATGCAAAGGCAGGAACATGTCCAACCTGTTCTCAGACAAAGCACTACGCAGCTGGAGAACTACCCAGGAGAGACTAACGGCTAATGTAAACAGGCACAGGGTGGAGAATATGTCCCATGCATGGGCCACTGTAAGGACTTAAACTTTAATTCTGTGTGAGACTGGAAATCATTGGAAGATCCTGAAAAGAGAAGTACCACGCTTTGACTTGTATTTTAAAAGTATCACTAAGGTTGATGCATCAAAAACAGACTAAGAAGTGGCAAGGCAGAAATAGCTACCAGTTGTTAAAACAGTATTGCTATTGCAAAATAAGCACTGAATGCATTCATCTTT
Source organism: Tamias sibiricus (assembly GCA_025594165.1). NCBI lineage: Eukaryota > Metazoa > Chordata > Mammalia > Rodentia > Sciuridae > Tamias > Tamias sibiricus. The sequence continues at coordinate 13,380,803 of CM046659.1, forward strand.
ATTGAGTAAGAAAATATCAATTTTTTAAATAACTGCACTGACTGAGCCACTAAACATAAAGGTACAGAATAATTTAAGAGTGTTTTGTTTGGTTTTTTAACTTTACACAAGCTGCCCCCCCTTCAAAAAAAAAATATACAGTGCCAAGTAGAAACAATTGATATTAGTGACAGATGGTCTAGGAAGCACGCTTATCATCTCTTAACTCTACATTTCCTAAGCTTTCTCTTTACAGCAATTTAGTTCACCAGGAAATTAAACGCTTGAACCCATCTATTCCAAAGGCATTTATAAAATACCTCTGTGGTACGGGCAAGAATCTGTGAAGGGCTGAAAATTCAAAGATGAATAAAATGCAACCTTTGGTCTCAATAAGCTGCACTGAGCTTCATGCAGAAATATCATCACACAGTTATGATTTAAAATTATTCCACCGGCTTCAAAGATCAATAAAAACTCTTCCAGGTAAACAATGTTTCTGAATACTTTGACAAAACTATTAAAGACAGTGAACAGTTGTAAACATCTACAAAATTAAACTATATCAGGTTCACAGAGGGGGGCAAAGTGCCTCTTTCCATGGTCCAAGTTTTTAAGATATCCAAGAATTATGAAACCGCTGTTTCCTCTTTTTAATGAATGTCAGAAAGATCTGAGCAAAATTACACAGTTGATTAAGTACCCATCATCTAAATCTAAGGCAATAACTGTCAATCTTGGCTATAGATCAATTAGCAATAGAACTCTGGAACAATAAAGACCCCATCCCACAACAGCCCCAGCATCTGTATATTTTAATGCTGCACGGGGGACAGTGAAGCACAGACTAGACCACTGGCCTAGATATCTGGGTACATCTTCCTTTCTCCATTAAGTCATTCAGATGCAGTGTAAATGCTCTGTTATCTCCATGTCTACTGTATTTGAAGATTTTAATAAAAGCCCCCTCCAGTTTATAAGCTGGGAAAAAAATATAAATTATTGAACAAATGATTCAAGGAGGAGCCCCAAAACAAAGCTTTACTCCATCCCATCACATCTCTAGGCCAAAATGACTCATTTGTATTTCAAACTTATTTGGGATTAAGAATAATTACATGTTTTGGTGCAAATGGCTTCTAGCCAAACTATAGTAAGTCAAAGAATAAAATCAACAGAGATAATTGGTCAACAAAGAACTTCATCACCTCATTCACTAAATTACATCAGAAATAATTTGGAAGCAATACATCTAAAGACAATCCTCTCACAAATGAGTCAGCTAATCGGAGGTTGATTAATGCATTTGATTAGTGCTAAGAAATCATCTGAAAGATAAAATACAGAATTGTCAGTTTATACAGCCACTTCCCTGTAACACAGAAAGTCTTCATCTAATTTCTTCCTTTTGTTCCCACAAATCCTACATTTATGACAGAATTGTAAGAATATCCAATAAGAATCGAAAATATACTTATTACCAATACCATTTGACATAAAAATCTGTGTCAGAGGACAGGTAACAGACCTTCCTCTGGGTTTCTGTTAGGAACACCAACTCAATGCCCTGGTTTCACTCAGAGAACCATGCCTATCAATATGACAGATACTCACAGCTATATGATACCTTTTGAAACATTAACCATGTAAGTATCAAAATATAAGCAACAAACCATGAAAATACAGAAGTGAACCTCCAGAGATAATGAACCCATAAATTCATAGATTTATTCCTAAAAAACATTAAGCTAAACTCAAAACTGTGACACAATCTTTCGCTGCAATTGTCACACTAGTCATGTTTTCACACCTAAGCTGGAAAGAGCTAGGTGAAGACTCACGCTTCAAACTCTGAAAAACAGAGCGGATATAATCAAAGAAAAAAAATTTCCTAGTGACATTTTTTTTTACTTGTATTAGGAAAGTAATTAACATTAGACTACAAAATTTTCAGTGAACTGCTTAAAATATAGTACTAGATGTGCTTACTCAATTTTTATTTTCTTAAATGATTTTTAAAAGTTCTAAAAGGGTTTTACCAACTGCAAAACAAATTTTTAACATAAAAAACACACTATGTTCATTTCCAAACACAAGCCCAAGCCACCTCACTGCCACCATTCCCCAGCCCCTGACTTTTGATGCTGTGGGTATAAGATTCATGCCTGGGTTCAAAAAGATCTCCCAGAACCAACAGTAAAGACACTACAGTAACATTCAACTACTTCTAAAAAAGATTAGAAAATAGAAACTAGAAACTCATTGCTCTATTCATGCAAGACAGTCAGACCTACAATAGAAGCCAGCAAGGCTAAGAAAGTCACCTTCAAAGGGAGGGGATACCTGACCCCAAGGAAAAAGCTAAAAAGAAATGCTTCTTTATGTGAAGCAATACTAAAACTCCTCTAAAACCAGAAAATTTGAACTGTTTTATACAACATTGAGTGTACTCAAAAATTTTGTAAATAATAGATTTTTCATTAACTCCTATGGGAGGGTGAGCAAAATTAACCAGCAAATTTTATTTACAATTAATTCTGTAAGTGTTCACTTTTAAATCATGACACCTACTGAACAACATTTTTCCTGAATTATTCTTGAGGCAGAGTTCTAGGGGAGACTATTACTAAGTATACTGAGAAAACTATGATGACCAAATAATGCAAGCATATAAGCATCATACTACAGCATGAAAACATGAGTTTTAGAATCCCAGAGAAAGCTTTTCTACACAAGACATAAGCCATAAAGAAAATTGAAAAACTGACAAAAAAAAAAAAAAAAAAATGGAAATTCTCCTCAGATTTTTCTTAGAAATTCTCCACAGATTTTTTTTTTTAAATGCACCATAACAAAAAAACAAATGAAAAACAGAAGCAAGAGTTTCTCTACATTGGATATTGTGAGCATAAGACAAAAGGCTAATTTTCTATTATTTAAAAATCCTTGATATAATAAGGAAAATAAGATAAAAGTCTAACAAAAAAAAAAAAAAAAAAAGGAAAATGGCAGACAGGCAAATTCACAGAAAAAGAAATACAAATGGCTTTTACAAGTAAGCTTCTTATTACAGGAATTTCCAAATGCTTACAAGTTGCAAAGTGATATAATGAGCGCCCACATACACATCACTCTATTTCAAAAATGAAACACATGGTCAATTTGTTTCATTTATCCCAATCCACTACCTCCTAAGATTATTTTAAAGCAAGCCCCAGACATCACAACATTACATATGTAAATGCTTTCAACAGGTACTTTTTAAAATATACCCACCTTACATCACTGCCTGAGAAAATTAACAATTCATAATATCACCTAATAAGGTTCAAATCTCCCCCAACTACCTCAAAATATATCTTCTTACATGCTTTCTGTACTCAAGACCAAAAAACCAATCACTGCATACGGCTGATCTGTCTTTGACTCTCTTCACAAATGCCACCTCCCTATTTGTTTTTCTTCTTGTCATCTGCCTATAAAATTTTCCACATTTTGAATTTTGCTAATTGTGGCCCTATAATCATTTAATATTGTTATTGATATCGTTCTTAAATTGTCCTACCTCTGGTGTTGCCCTTCAACCAAAGACCACAAGGAATACGCACAGTGGGAAACAGTGGAACATCTGAGAAAGAGGATGGTAGAATCTATTACAGGATTTGGACATCACTTTGGTAATTTGGGGAAGATTTTAGGAAAGCAAGAGTTTCTCTACATGGGATATTGTGAGAAAGTGGGGCAATTCTATGACTGAGTATCTCAATTACTCTGATCTAAGCTGGGGTACACTAAAAGGAAGACAAAGTAGCCACGAGTAAAGAAGAAAGTCACACATTCGGGCTAAGTACTCGGTAGGGAGCACAGTGACCTTGGTTTTGGTTTTGTCTATGCTTTGCCTCATTTTATCATGACCTCAGAGAAAACTTGTCCAAGGTGTTCTGTGAGACTCATCATGTTTAGCAGGAGAAAACACGGCCTCGCTGAGTGCAGGCCAGCTTCTGAACATCAGAGTTGGTTTTCTCTTTTTTCCTTTCTCACTAAAAACAGAACCCCCTTTTGTGTTGTCACTGTGTCCTTTTGAGAGAACCCCAATGGTCTTAAAAATGTTTCCTTGCTTTCCACTGCAAGATGTTCCAGGTTACTCCTGTACACTTTCCTGTTCCAAACATAAAATCAGCCTGTCCTCCAAGGAGCCTTGCTTCCTTTCAATTGAAATAACTATTTGGAAACCAAAATCCAGTCCCAAGATAGTCACTATTCCCAGATTGTCATTACAACCTGGAGAGAGAGCTACAAGAATTCTTTATCAAGAAAAATATATCACCAGTCTATAATGGCATTTCCTGTTCAAACTTAGGATTGCAGGATTTTTGGATAACTTGATTTCATATTTGCAACTTTTTTCCTGTTAAAATCTTAGTTCTTATTAATGTTAGCCTAAATAAATTTTTCTTTGGCTTTTTAAAATTTTACAAAACATTTGTTTCCAAAGCACAAACAATAAAACATATTTCAGGAACACAACTATTTTTTCTTCTCTCCTTATTCGTTCTCTCTCTCCACAGTAGCTGCTTTTTAGTTTTTGGTTTATACTTCCTGTTTTCTCCTATACCAAATAAAAGACATTTATCCTCATCCCCCACTTCCTAGAAAACAGGTCAAATATGATACATCTTGTCCTATACCATGATTTCCTTCACTAACAATATGGCTTGCAAATAAACAGCAAATTGGCTCAGCTTCATTCATTAATAAAATGCAAATTAAAATTATTAAACTTGACATTTTTCAGCTATATATTAGCCAAATTCAAAGAGTCAGAAAATGCATTGGGTTGGTAAGAGTATGGAAGAAAAAAGAAAAAAAAAGCATATCAATTTGGCATTATCAGAATTTTAAACACATATTCCCCCTTTGACTCACCAAGTCCACTTTTAGTGGTTTATCCTGCTGTGCACAAGCTGGAATGTGTACCTGGATATTTACTGCAATGATGTATACAATAACAGAAGACAAGAAATATCATTAACTTAGATCAAGAAGGGACTTTTATCAATGATGTTATAACCACAGAATGGAATACCATGCAATTTTTAAATTAAAGATCTATATACATCAATATGGAATACTCTCCAAGACATATTGTTAAGGGAAAAATTTAAGAAAGAACCATGTATTTGAATATGCCTGTGCATATAAAAGAAATCTGATTCATATACTGCAAATACTTGAATATATATAATTGGCACCTGGAATGGTTGCACAACCACGCACAACACACACACATACACACATATGTATGGCTGACTGCTAGGAATCTATGTAATTAATTAGTAACAGGCAATGCCATAGGAGTAAGAGGCTTACTTTTCATTCTTTACCCTTTTATGAAACTTTTTAAATTTATTATTTGTTGTGCATATGTATTAATTTTTTGATTAAGATATTTTTAAAGAATTCTTCATAAATAATTAAAAGAACTTGATTAAATAAAATGTCAAAGTAATGCTTTCCAATGTTCTTAGTTTGGAATTTGCCAGTGCTTCTGTAATATCAGGTTCAGTACAAGTTGGCCCTACCAATTGCCTCAAGTAACGCTGCAATTAACTGTGTAGAAAAACAACTCTCAGTACCTTCATTTGCAGACAGATCATGCCTACATGTTCTGATGGTGAAGACTAGTCAGTCTTTAAAGAACAATACAGCCTGTACTCTTCAAAGAATGTCTCTAAAAGACCAGTAACTGAAAATGAACACTAATATGAAGTTCTTGCATTAATACAATGATTTATTTTTGCTCAATTATGAGTGACTGAATCTATACCAGAAATCATTTAACCACTAATTATAACATACAACACTTACATATGAATGAAATATAATACATCATTGTTAAGCATCTATATAGCAAGCTGTATGTTAATTTAAACACAATATCTCAAATTTATACAGTAACTATAGAACATAGGCATTATTATACTGAATGTACATAGAAGGGAAACTGAATAATTTGTCCATGGCCTCACAACCACTAAACAACAAGGCCGAACTTCAAAATATATGTATGCAAAGTATAATTTTTGCAAAAATGTCCTTTTCCTAATTAAAAAAGAACACATACTGTAAACAGATCATTTGTAAAACAAAAAGTGATAAAATATTTGCTTTAATTACTAATAATACAGCCAAAATTATAATTGCCATAGAGTATAAAAAACAAAACAGAAACATTTTCACATTATTATAAACACATATCTCACAGCCTTTCTCTATTAAATAAAACGTAGTATGACTTTTAAAGATTAAAAGCCCAAAAGTACTAAATCACTGAAATCAGTCTTCAAAAATATTTTTAGTTGCTTTTTAAAATGTATTAGCCAGGCATGGTGGTACATGCCTATAGTCCCAGCTACTAGGAAGGCTAAGGCAGGAGGATCACTTAAGTCCGTAAGTTGAGACCAGACTGGGAAACAGACACTCCATGTTGAAATACGTGTATGTGTGTGTGTGTGTGTGTGTGTGTGTGTGTGTGTGTGTATTAACACAAAATCAGTTTTAAAAAATTGATATTATAAACCACTGCAGAATATAAGGGGGCAGGGGGTTAAGAAAATATTCCGGGCTGGGGTTGTGGCTCAGTGGCAGAGCGCTCGCTCGCCTCGCACATGCGCGGCCCGGGTTCGATCCTCAGCACCACGTAAACATAAATGCATTGCATTGTGTACAACTAAAGTAAATAAATAAATATTAAAAAAAAGAAAATATTCCATGTATAAAAATAGTGTATTTAATGAGACTATCTTCTTGGTTCCAGTACAAAACCCTGAAGAATCTAAAGTCAGTTTCTTTTGTAATATTAGCATCTGAATGATGGCATTTTTGTTAACACTTAATACTAAATGGCCCAGACAAAATCAACTACTCAACAATTTAATCTTCCTACATGCAAAAGAAGATAGAAGTCTCAGCACTGGGGCATGTTAAGAGCACTAAGCATACAGATCCCTGTATGCATTTCATGGCACTAAAGACACTGTACTGCCACTGGCAGTTTATCTGTCAGTCTCTTTTGACATATTTTGTCAGAATCTGGATATCAGGAATCCTATCTTACTCACCTTGGTATCCCTTGAGTCTAACATGATGAGAAACAAACAGATATTTCCTAAGAATGGTCCAGGTCCACCTCCTATGAATTCAGACAAGACCCAACTTCTCCAGGTCTTTTTTCTTAACCTGTAAAATGAGAAGCTTAGATTACAGTCCAAGCCAGGCATTTTACCGGTTTGTAGGGAAAGAAGTATAGTTCATACCGTTTATAGGGAACGAAGTATAGTTCATTTTAGAATCGGTATGAATCACAAAGGATGTACATTTTCTAATCTAAGGTAATCCACAATCACATATGTTGCCAATGGAAGGTTTGGGAATTCTCTTAACCCTCCTGCTTACTACAGAATGAAAACTCCCTGAACAAAATGGAAGAAAAATAAAGAAAAAATGTTTTGAGTTGAAAATAAATCAAAGTGAACATCAAAGGTTAAAACTCAATAATAAAAATAATTCAAATTTTAAATGGGCAAAAAGGATTTGGATAGACATTTCCCCAACACAGATAAGCAAATAGCTAATAAGAACCCCCAAAGATTCAAACTCTCATGAGTCATTAGGGAAATAAAAATCAAAAACAGGAGATACCACTTCATACCTACCATGATGGGTATAAACAAAAAGGCAGATAATAAATAACAAGTATTGGTAGGATCTGTAGAGATCTGAATCCTTTACACATTACTAGTGAGAATGTTAAATGGTGCAGCCCACTTTGAAAAACACTTTATTAGTTCCTAAAAAAGTTGAACACAGAGTTATGGAAACACACATCTATACAACAACTTGTACTCAAAAATTCATAGCAGCATTATTTACAATAGCCAAAAAATGTAAGCAACCCAGCTATCCTTCAATTGACGAATGGGTAAATAAAATACGATATATCCATACAATGGATTATTATTCAGCAATAAAAAAAAATTAAGTCCCAATATATGGTACAACATAAATAATCTTGAGAATATGTTAAGTTAAAGAAGACAATCATAAAGGATCTCAGAGTGCATAATTCCAATTATATAAAATTTCCAGGATAAATTTATAGATAAAAATCGGAAAGTGGATTCTTAGGAATGTAGACAGGGATAAATGGATGGTGACTGCTAATAGGTAGGGGTTTCTTTTATCACTGATGAAAATATTCTGAATTTCATTATAGTGATAGTCGCAGGCCTATAGATATACTAAAAACCATTGAACTGGACTCTTTAATAAATAAATTGTATGATACATGAGTAGATCTCAACAAACTTTTTTTAAGTCAATGAAAGAAAAATGTAATATCAAAGATAACAAAGGAAGGAACACCAGCTACACTGGATTATACCATTCTGTGGAAACCAATCTAGACCTATTGAAAGAAAGGAAGAAATCACCACAAAGCAGGATACTAAGAAAACAAAAAACCAGCAAACAGTAGGTTTTCTGTTATGTCATTTTCTGTTATGTCATGGCTCCTGACTTACTCTTCCCAGGGACCCACGCACAGCATGCAAACCTGATACAGAAATTTAGAAGGTACGCCACTTTCCAGGAACAAATATTAAAGACCGGAGAGAGAATCTGTTAAGATTAGAGCTCACTGATCATGAATGACTTCTGCTGATTCATGAACTCCACATTTCATCTATGATTCTTACAAGTTCAAGTAGAAAACTAAAGGAAACAAAAAATAAAATGAATAGCATGTACAGATGACTTTCAAAAATGAAACTGGTGTCCTCAATCATAAAGTGCTACCACAGAATGATGAGCTCCTAACAAAGGACAAGAGTATATGTGCCAGTAAGATGAAAAGAAGATGTCTGAACACAGATTTATCAACATGTCCTTCATCAGCCACTAAGATATGGATGGCATATTCATACCAAGATAATATAAATCTGGGAGATATCATCAATACATTAGAAAATAGAATTTAGATACAAGATTATAATAAGCCTCAATAAAACTGTAAAACCAGGTAGAATGAGCTAGCAAATCCAAGTCAGAGTGAATCAGAAAACATTCCATCCAAATTCTTCAATTTACAGATGAAGCTGAGGCCAGAAAGATTTAATAACATGCCAAAATTCAGAGGCTTAGTAAAGGTAACAAAAAGCTGAAAATACAAGAATCATAACTCCCAGGCTGTGTCCACCTGACCCAATGCAACCTGCTACTACTTGTGCAGAGTAAGCATGTAAAAAAAAAAAAGAAAAAAAAAAAAAAAAAAATCCTGAACCCTACTTTACACCACAATAAAGTCAACTCCTAGGGACTTAGACCTAAAAGTGAAAGACAAAATATAAAGCATCTAGAAAATGAAAAGTGAATATTTTCATGACTATGAGGTAGCAAAAACTTAAGTAGAACACTAAAAGCACTAACCATAAAGGAAAAGATTAATAGGAATTGATTAAGGGGCTGGGATTGTGGCTCAGTGGTAGAGTGCTCGCCTAGCACGTGCGCGGACCAGGTTCGATCCTCAGCACCACATAAAAATAAGGGCATTGTGTACAACTAAAACAAATAAATATTTTTTTAAAAATAGGAATTGATTAAAATGTAGAATTTAAATTCATCACAAACACATTATAAGAGTAAAACAGTAAGCCATATAGAAGAGAGCTTTACAATTCACATATTCAACAAGACTGTATTCAGAATTTATATAAATTCTAACATTTTGATATGAAAAAGGACAATCTGATTTGTTTTAAAAAAAATGGGCAGCCGGGCATGGTGGCGCACGCCTGTAATCCCAGCACTTTGGGAGGCTGAGGCAGGAGGATCGCGAGTTCAAAGCCAGCCTCAGCAATGGCGAGGCACTTAGCAACTCAGTGAGACCCTGTCTCTAATAAAAAAAATCCCAAAAAAGGGCTGGGGATGTGACCCAGTGGTCGAGTGCCCCTGAGTTCAATCCCCAGTACCACAAAAAAAAAAAAAAAAAAAAAAAAAAAAAAAAAAAAAGGGCAAAAGACTGAATATTTTTCAACAGAGGAAATATACATGGCTAACATGAAATAAGGTGCTCAAATCATAAATCATGAGGAAATGGCACTGAGATCTTCTATGTAACTGTTAATATGGTGTTAAGAGGGTTTTTTAAATTGTTTAGCTGACAGTTTCAAGTGGAGGCAAGGCTTAAGAGCAACTGAAACTCTTTATGTTGGGAGAAATAAAAACTGGTACAACCACTTGGGAAAACTCGCAATATCTATCAGTATCTATTAAAGCAAAAGACATTAAATTAAAGCATAGACTATGATTAGTGTTCTACTCCTGGATATACACCCAACTATAACTAACATGTGTACCAAAGACATCAACATTACTATAATTACTTTAAAAATATTACTGAAATCATTATAGTAGCATTATTCAGAATTATCCCCAAGTACTAACTATTTCAAGATCCATCTATAACAGAATGGATAAATTCTAGTATATAATTTGTGGCTGTTTTAAAAAAACGGCCAGGAACTCTTTGATACAACTTCCTTAATGATGAGTTGTCTATGTTCCCTTTCCTTGAATCCAAGCAGGCTGTGTCTATTTCAACCAAGAGTGTGGCACAAGTGATGTTGTAACTCTCAAGAAGATACCTCTGGGAACGCAGCATGCCACAAAGGTTACTCCAGTCAACAAGCCTGGATGATCCTGGTCTTCAAGACATCCCAGTGAAGGTACTAGAAACTAACTCATTCCAGACCCCAATCATTGGAAAGCAGTGACAAGCCATCCCTGCCAAGAATTCATGTACATGACAAAATGTTTTTTACACCACTAAATGTGGAGTGGTAAGTCATGCAGTAATCGATAACAAAAACTAGTGTGTTTGGCAGTAATAGATAACCAGACTACAGAGTTTTTTTTTTTTTTTATTTCATGCAATAACATGGGTAAATCTCAAGACAACAATGAATAATAGGAATGTGGCAAAAGGTAGGACAAAGTGTATATTACCCCATTTACACGAGTTCAGAACCAGACAAAACTAATTTATAGTTAAGAAGTCAGAACAGTGGTTACCTTGGTGGAAGTTCTACTGGAAAGGAGCACAACAGAGGTGTCTGGGGTGCTAGAATAATCAATGTCTTGATCTGGGTAGTTATTATTATAGTGTTGTGTCTGCATTTTTTTTTGTTATATTTCAAAAATGTTTTAGTCAGTAGAATCTGGTAACCAAATAGATGCAAATATGTGAGGAAGAAATGAAGGATGACTCCAAGCCTCCAGGCATAGAGACTAGGTACTGCCATTAACTCAATAGTTATGATACTCCTCTCATTTTCATCCTACCTCTATGACCACCCCCTTCTTGGTCTCCTGCATTGCCTCCTTTCTGTCCAGCTGCCTCTTTAATTTCAGGACTTCCCACCCAGGCTTCTCTCCTAAATTTTATTTTCAATCTGCACACCCACACATGTACATATTCTTTTATCCCCCATAGTTCCAATCTCAGCTGATGACATCATCACATACTTGAACTTTTAATATAGAAACTTCTAATTTGATCAAGAACTAGGATTCCAAAATATCTTAAAAAGTTGAAGTTAGGCCAGGTGTACACGCCTGTAATCCCAGTGGCTCGGGATACTGAGGCAAGAGGATTGAAAGTTCAAAGCCAGCCTCAACAAAAGACACTAAATAAGATACAAAATAGGGCTGGGGATGTGGCTCAGTGGTTGAGTGTCACTGAGTTTAATCCCCAGTAACCTCCCTGCAAGAAAAATTGAAGTTAGCCAAATACAATAAAAATAAATTTAAGAGCATAAATATAAACTCCCATGCCTGTGACCTAAAACTAATGCAAAACAGCAGAATGAAGAGATGTCTAGACAGACAGGTTTTATTCAAGTCTAGGCTCAATGTACAGTCTGGTCATCCAAATAATGTAGCTAATATTAATAAAAATACGATATGTAGAAAAAGAAAGGCACTATTCTTCCCCAGAGTAACAGAAGAAAAGTGTGATATCTAGAATAAGAGATGCAACTCTATTTTTTTAATATCAAGCTATACCTGGAGTACTGCACTCAATTCTAAGCACTATAACTTAAAAATGGAATTTTAAAATACAGAAAGCCACCAGTGTGGTGAACCGACTTAAAACCATGCCATGTAAGGAATAGTTAATGAACCGAAGATGTTTCACCTCAAAAAGACTGAGAACACTTGATGACTTTTCACATATTTGAAAGGATGTTATATGGAAGGGGGATTCAGCTTGTTTTAACGTGCCTCTGAAAGACAGAACATAGTAGAAAGAGTAAGATTTCTACTCACAATAAGAAAGAACTTTCTAACAGTCAAAACTTTAATAGAGAAAGATAGGCTGTCTCTAGAGCGTGAGCTCTCAAATAGGGATGACTCTGTCCCCTGGCACTAGACATCCTACAATGCAAACAATCCCCCACAACAAAGAATGACACCTCTAAAATGTCAACTGTCCAAGAGTTGAAAAACTCTGCCTACATGAAGTAAGTTTCCTTCACTGGAGTTCTCTGTCGTTGTATATAAACATACCAGCCAATCTCTAGATGATGTCCAATAAATGATTTTCAAGGATGGGGAGAACAAGTCGCAAAAAAGACATTGTTTTGCATAACTTCCTACAGAAAATCACCTTCAGGTACGTTAAGGTGATAATGATGATGATGACATTTACTGTAGGTCAGACATTACACCAAGGGATTCCTCTACATACTTCGTAGCTAATTCTCACAACAACTTTATAAAATACATATTATTTTACCTTGATCTGATGTTAATGTAGGCTACCCTAATGTCACATACAAGTCAATAAATGAACTCTGATCTACCTGATTCCAATTACATATATCACTGTACAAAGCACAAAAATTAAGTGACTTTCAAAGCTTTCATACTCCAGAAAAGGAAAAAAAAAATTACAGAAGTATCAGGACAAAGTCTAAACAGGTTTGTACTCATTGCAAACCCAGTTGGCTAGGAGAAAGAGGAAAGGATTATTTGAAGTAGTCCTGTCATGAAAGAGAGAACAATTATCCTGATTGTCCTCAATTGCCTACTTCTATAAGAGCCAAGAAGCTCTTATATACCCATGGAATCTCAGAGCTAGGATTAATGATGACATCCCTTTATCCATAGGCGTGAAAGCTCAGGATGGACAGACGTTTGAACATCCCCGACTGGGAATCCTGCCCTTAACAAATACACTAGATGCAGATACATGGTTTCTTGGCTGCCTATACTCACGCCCATCTGTCAGGATGGCAGTGTGCCTGCTCACATGTTGGTCAAACTGTCACTAGGGCATAGGTGCCAAGCAATGATAGTTTTAAATGGGCAGCTTGCATAGCACTGTAAGAGCTTGCTCTTCATAGGGGAAAAAAAAGAAAAACAACTCTGTCTGATAATACTGAAGGGCTGCAATCACAAATGAAATATTCTTGATCAACCTCAACATTTAAGTAGAAGAGATCTAGACCAGTAGAAAAGAGTCAGACTAAGGAAGTTAAATCAAACAAAAAGGTACTTTGAAACTGAGTTGTCACAATAAAGCTTTTCACACCACCCTTTCATGAATGTACATCATCATAACCTCTTATGCAGGAAAGCTCTTTGCTCACCAAATTATTGTCTTCAAATGGATGCTGTTTTTCATGTTCTAAACAAAAAAGTAAAAATAAATTCATTTCTAGTAGTTTAACATTATGTAACTTTCATTTTGTAAACTGGTTATTTTTTAAATAAAATAAGTTTAATCTATACTCAAAGTAATTTTTTTAATATCTTTATTTTTATTTATTTTATTTTTATTTATTTTTACGTGGTGCTGAGGATGGAACCCAGGGCCTCATGCTTGCGAGGCAAGCGCTCTACCATTGAGCTACAACCCCAGCCCCAAGGTAATCTTTTAAAATGCATATAAGAAAGCAGAAAACACATGAAATTTCCACAAATGAAGTGGGGGTTGGCGGGGGGTGGGGGGGGAGTACAACTTGTAAGGGACAAGAAATTAAGAACTGAAGTAGATGATAAGAAAACAAAAACCAAGTATTTTAAGACACAAATTAAAACACTAAGACTCAAGGGCAAAACAATAGCACTATTAGTGTCAAGTCCCCCTCACTGAAAGCAGAATGTTCCTAAACCACATCTAGGTTACTATTCTACCTTAAAGCCCTTTTGGATCACTGGCATTATGTATCTAATTTCTTTCCTGTCTGGAAATTCTTCCCTAAGACTAAAACCCTAATATTGCAATTTTAGCCATTTGTTCTTATTCAGTCCTCAGTGATTTTTGAAGAACAGCTGGTCATCATCATTCTCTGAATAGTTCTTCATATACAAGTATCAGGACATACTGATTAAAGAACCCCAGAGTCTATTCTTTGCCATGATAAATAAATCTGATTCCACTAACTTTTTCTCATTGGACCAATTTATCAACTCTTTCTTATCATTTCAGCTGCTCAACTTCTGGACCCTTTTCAGACTTGACAAAAAAAATGTCATCCACATTAATAAGTCAACTGAAACTACTCTTCTTCACATATATTCAACTTACTAAAAGTAGCATTGATAATGAAGGAGTTAGTCCAGCAGAATTCTCAGTGTCTATCACTGAAGATGGGGCAAAAATCTGAAATGCACCATTACCCTTTGCTATAGATTGGATAAGAACCCCAAAGACCCCTGTGTTAAAATAGAGCTTTGATCACATAGTGTGGTGCTACTGGGAGGTGGTAGAAGCTTTAGAAGGTAGGATCTAGTAAAAGGAAGTTGGTCATTAGGGTTGTACCTTTGAAGGAAATACTGACACCCTGTCTCTGCCTCCTGGAAGCCATGAGGTGAGCAGGTTTCTCCACCACACACTCCCTCCATGATATACACTGTCTCACCACAGGCCCAAAAGTAACAGGGCTAACTATGAATTGAAACCTCTGAAACTGTGAGCCAAAATAAAATTTTCCTCCTTATATGTTGAATATTTCAAGTCAGAGTAATAAAAAGCTGACTAACACAGTCTTCTAGGACATGCTAGTGTCTTGTAGTATTGTGAAGCGACATTACTTTTTTAGCTTTCTGGTAGACCTTTGTAACACAAAGTCAAGAGTCATGATTACATCCTGCTCTTCCTACCAATGTTTTATGGCCATACATATCCCTAAAACAACTTCTCTTAAATACCAATTCTACCATATCATTTTCCTGCTCAAAAACATACAGTAACTCTCTAGCAGCCAATGAAACTGATTATAAACTCTTCAAACTAGCTAGCAATTTCTGTACTCATAAACAACTTTATCCTTTCTTAAACTCCCCACTCCCCTTCATTCACGATTCCCCCAATCAGTTCTTACTTATTTTCTCTAGGACATGTCTTTGCTCATGCTATCTCTAATTGTTTTCCCAATTTTTTCAAGATTCAAGTCATGTCATCCTTCAGAAATCTATATTCACATTTACTTAATTGCTCATTCATTTCCTCCTGTCTTCACTTTGGTACTCAAGTTTACAATGTATGGCCAATTGATTTTTTGATCATGGTTTAAAAAAAATTAATGGAAAAAAAGGTAATCTTTTCAACAAATGTTTTTGGAATATCTAGACATCTATAGACACAAAGTAAAAGAAACAAGATCTAAACCTCATATCCTGTGCAAAAATTAACTCAAACTGGACCATAGATATAAAAAATAAAACATAAAATGATTAAACACAAGAAAACAAGAGGGGCTGGGGATGTGGCTCAGCGGTAGAGCGCTCGCCTAGCACGTGCGCGGCCCGGGTTCGATCCTCAGCACCACGTAAAAAATAAACTCATTGTGTACAACTAAAAGCAAATAAATAAATATTTAAAAAAAAAAAAAAAAAGAAAAGAAAACAAGAGAACATTCTCCTGACCTAGGGTTAGGCAGAAAGTTTTGAGATATGCATGGCACTGAAAAAAATCCATATACTGATAAACTTCATCAAAGTTTAAAAACTTTTGTGCTATGAAAGACACCATAGAGAATGAAAATACATGCCAGAGACTGAAAGAATACATTTACAAATCACATTTTAGCAAAGGATTATCCAAAACATACAAAGTTCTAAACAATAAGAAACAAATCAATTACAAAATGGGAAAAACACTTGAACAGAGCAGTCAAGGAAGTTATGAATAGCAAATAAACACATGACAATTAGCCATTAGGGAAGTACAAATGAAAACCTTGGTGACTGCTACACACACAAAAAAAAATATAACCAATAACAATGACATCAATGTGGAGAAACTGGATCTCTCATATTACAGTGATGACCGGACTGTAAAATAATGCAGCTATGCTGGAAGTCTGGCAGTTCCTTAAGTTAAACATACACTTACTATACAACTCAACTTATATTCACACAAAAAACCCGTAAATAAATGCTCATAGAAGCTTTACTTGTAATCACCCAAAACTATAAACAACCCACATCCTTCAATAAGAAATGTGGTAGTCATATAATGGACATATTACAATTATCAAAACAATGATGAAATCTAGGACACTGACCTTGCTATAGTATTAGTAATTAAACTATTCATCCAAAGTTACATTTTTAGATTCTTTATGTATGTGTAAAGTCCTATGATCTTTTATCCTCTGTATACATTCATATAACCCACCACCACAATCAGGACACAGGGCTTTTCTATCATCCCAAAAAACATTGATCTGTTCTTCATTTTTATAATGTTATCATTTTGTTAAGTGCTATATAAATGGAATTGCTGGCCTCCAGGAGAGGCAGGCACTTTTAGAAACTAGTTCCTATACTTATGGGAGGTGGGAGATGCTGCCCCACTGAAGATCATTAACACACCTTCAAAGTTCTTTTTCTTTTGGTTTCAGCTAAGGTTCTTTGGAGAAACTTACAAGGAATGAGCCAATTTCACCCAGTCACTGACTCACTTTTAGGTGACCTAAACTTTGCTCATTATAACACCAATTTCTTTGCCCAGTGAAAGTCCTGATGACTTTTTTTTTTTTTTTTTAGGAACATGTGATTACCACCTCCAAATGACCATGCTCAGGAATGTGTTTATATGTAAGGATGAATCTTCCCTATATGAGTAAGTTTCCTCAATAAAAACTCCTGGGCTTTCTTTGTTCAGAGAGAACATTAATTTGCAAACAAACTCCACTGCTCACCTTACTTGCTACAAGAAATAAACCTCTGTCTTCTCCTTTATGTTCTGATTGATAATTGGCTTTGTACTCACCAAGTGGTGAACTCATTACATTCTGCTACAGAATCATATAAATCATACAACCTTTGGAGATTGGTTTTTTTCAATTTTTCCACTTTTTTTTCTGCAAGCCCATAAACTCCATCCAAACTGCTGCATCTATCAAGAGATCATTTCTTTTTGTTGATGAGTGTTTTTCCACTGTTGTGGTTATGCCACATTTTATTTAACTATTCACCCACTGAAGAACATGTGGGCTGTTTCTGGTTTGGAGCTATTATGAAGTTTTTGTATAAACACAAGTTTTTAATTTCTCCAGATAAATGCCCAGCAGTACACCTGCTAGGTCATATGTTAAAAGTATGGCTAAGCCGGGCGCGGTGGCGCACGCCTGTAATCCCAGCACTTTGGGAGGCTGAGGCAGGAGGATCGCGAGTTCAAAGCCAGCCTCAGCAATGGCGAGGCACTTAGCAACTCAGTGAGACCCTGTCTCTAATAAAATACAAAAAAGGGCTGGGGATGTGGCCCAGTGGTCGAGTGCCCCTGAGTTCAATCCCCGGTACCACCAAAAAAAAAAAAAAAAAAAAAAAAAAAAAAAAAAAAAAAAAAGTATGGCTAACATTTTGAGGAACTGCCAATCTAATTTCCAGAATAACTATACCTGTACATTTAGATTCCCATGTTATACATGAGAGGTAATATAAGAGTCATTTCTAACATGTTTTCCACAAGCCTAAAAGAACTAGATCATCTCTTAAATTTTATAACCTTAGAGTTTTTTAAACATATTTTTTTTAAAAATTTTCCTGGTTCCCAAATACTTTATTTTATAATCTCTAGAGATAATTTATAATTTATAACAATATTTATATAAAATGTATAATTATAGTAATCTGCATATTGATAGCTGCTGTCATATTGTATAGCAAACTGCAAAAAAAAAAAAAGTAGTATCATTTAAGCCCATAGTAGAAATAGTAAACATTTCTTCTTCCAGTCTATGAAGACTAGAACTTCAACACTTTCTAGTACTTAGAACTGTGAAATGTGATCCCAATGCATTAAAATATAATCATCAAAAGATGATACATATATATGAGTACTGCTGATACATGGTAAACAATTTGAGAACAACAACCTGAAATATAGTGTAGTTATCTTGGATATAAGATTTCATGGTTTGTTTTTTAAATTTTAGATAAAACTGACAATTATATAATGCAGTATGGGTTCTTAACACAAGGAGCTAAGTCTAGAGCAGACATAGTGGCTCACTTGCAAACAGTAACTACACTGGCAGTCCACAAGGAGTAAATTAGTGTAGAAAAAAATTATAAGACTTCAAAAAGGGTCTTATAAATAGGATGGTGCTGCCCTCATTCCTAATGATTTTTCAGATCTTATTTTTAGTCCTTTGTGCAACCATTATGTTCCTGATACTGAGTTGTATTAAGATAAATGTTTCCTTCCAATGTTAAGTATATTTAAATATATGTAACAGAACATTCTTGAATCTCAAACTAATTACTTTGCAATTTAATTACATCTTCCCACTTAATGTATGACCTACTGGTAAACATTTTAGTGTTATGTTTTTATTGGGTTTTTTTGTTTGTTTGTTTGTTCGGTACTGGGGACTGAACCCAGGGGCACTTAACCACTGAGCCACATTCCTGGCCCATTTTTTATATTTTATTTTCAGACAGGGTCTCACTGAGTCGCTTAGGGTCTCGCTAAGTTGCTGAGGCTGGCTTTGAATCCACAATCCTCCTGCCTCAGCCTCCTGAGCCACTGGGATTACAGGCATGTGCCACGAGGCCCAGCCTACAATATGTTTAATAATCACCCCCAATATATGCCAGTGTGAAGAGAATTTACCTTAATTTTGAAATCCTAGAACACTGGTTCTCATTCTTTAGGCTCAAACCCATGGAGAAATAGGAGTTATTTCAAGGACTCATCAAAATCCATGGATAGTCATGTGCCACACAGTGACATTTCTGTCAATGGACTACACAAATGAAGCAGTCCCTTAAGATTGCATCACCTAATGACATGGTAGCTGTCAGTCTGTACCAATACTCTGATGTTCACACATCACCTAACAATGCATTTCTCATTTCTCGAATCATGTCTCTGCTGTGTGGTGAGTCATTACTTACCTGAACACCAAATAAAAAATATGGTTCACAACAAGAATTTTTCAAAGTTGACAAAAAGGTGCTATGGGTACTAAAATTCTTAACAAATTTACTGAAGAAAGTTAGCAAAAGTAGTTATTCGCCATCTGTACTTATTGATGAATATTAAAAACCTTCATACCTCTACAGAGAAGTTTTTTGTTTTGGTTTGGTTTGGTTTGGTTTTTTTTTTAATGTTGCCTGTATGTCATACAGAACAAGGATGTGTATGATTTTGAGCACAAATATTTAAAGCAACATTGGGAGAGATAGAGCAAGAGTAATTGAGAAAGACATGAAATTACTTCAAAACAGCAAGCTCAGAAAATGGAGCACTTAAATCATCATTCAGGAGCCAAGGTGGAGCAGGATCCAATGGCATAACTCTCTTTGCCTCATTATAATGGCAAGTGGGAAGAGTCACAGAAACTCTGGCTGAAAAGGCCAAATATAATGTACAAATACATATTGGTTAGATCACCTAGCAAAATGCTTTGTGAGGCATTTATAACCTTTCTAAATTAATCTTGCATTCCTATAAAAATTCCACATTTTCTACATTTCACCAATACTGCAGTATTTCAAACGTACCTTATACATTCTCTGGCTTCGTGTATGCCAGATGTTAAATAACTAAAGTAAAAAAGAACAGTCTAGATTAATTTAAAACAAAGAAAACTTGCTTCAACAAAACAGGACAAGAATAGACTTTACACCTAGCACAATTCCTGGCAAATGGTAGGCACATGATCTCTAGTGAATAAATGAATACACTTTTTCTCACTCTAAAAAATTACCTCAGCAAGTATACAAAACATTATACCAGTCTGAAAAATATTCTCCAGTCCTACTCAGTTACCAATCATTTTCAGAACCCATCAAGACCAATTTTCAGGAAAGCCTCGCTCACTGGAACAAAGCAGCAGCATTTAATTCCCAAAAGGCTCACTGCCTGATATGTGCAGATAAGAGCATTTGCACATTTGCATAAATTCAGGAGTCATCCTTCTTCATTTGATGTAAGGTAAATTTCAAAACTTTGCTGCATTTCCAAATATTTTATTTTTTAAAATAAAAAATATTTTAAAGTTTTATTTTTCTAATCAAAGTCCTATTCATATATCTTATTAGGGATGCTTTAAAGGAGGAAAAAAAAAAGTTGTCAAAATTAAAATCTTGCTTTTCCTTTCCTAGACATCTGGGACAGTTACTTTATTACTATTTCACATTAGTTCTCAAACTTTAAAAAAAAAAAAAAAAAAGTTGGCCTGTTTCCTTTAAGAAATTTAATTTTAGGGTCTGTCAACATTTTGAATGCATTACTGTTATTTTTAAAATATACATTCGCATACTGGAATAAAACTTAGCATAAGCTTTCCATATAACCATTTCCTGGGCACTTACTAACTTACTATATGCCAGGCTCTATGCTTAACACATTACTCCATTATCTCATTTGTTTAACAAATATCCTCTCATAATTTCTGCAGCACTGAGCATAACAAGAAGGCATTACACTATAAAACTGATATTTGTACTGTATACTGGTACTGTACTAAATTGACAGTAATGCCTAACACAAGCTTATTGTTATTAAATTCTACTTCTCCTGCTGTATCTGATCAGCAATGTTGAGATGCACAAATACCATCTGTGGTAGCATCAACACAATGGAGAAAGCTATTATTAAGTGACAGAGTATTTAAATTACATTCCCTTCTATAACATAGGTAGCAGACAAACTAATCTTATATACCCATAAATTTAATCCCAGTTAGTACATGTCATTTTGAATGGCAAAACATAACCTGCATAAAATGACTATGTAAAGAACTCTTGGGGCTGGGGCCGTAGCTCAGAGGCCAAACGCTTGCATAGCATGTGCAAGGCATTGGGTTCGATCCTTAGCACCATATACAGATAAAATGCATTCTGTCCATCTACAATTACAAAAAAAATTTTTTTAAATAACTCTTGCTTCTGAAATTGTTTTAAAATTGCAGATTATGCTCAGCATGTCATAAACAGTACAATGCCTTTACTCTGAATTCTTAAAAATAAATGCTACCCTACATTGTTTTTCAGTCTTTTGAGTCTGAAGACTCAACAGATGGGCAACTCTAGCTTAAAAAAAAATAAAAAAGGAAACACATAATTAACGAGGCTCTTCAACAGTCCCCTAAATTTAACCACGATTCTCCCAGTAGCAAAATTGGTATTTCCAAGTTATTCCATAAAATGGAAATGCCCCCGCCCACCGCTGCCGCGGGTGCAGAGCCCAGAGAAATGGGTGTCTTGAAAGAAAAGATGTTAAAGGAGGGGGGGGGGGGGTTGGACGGGTGGCCTCAAACTAGCGTCTCTGTTACTGCGACTCTGTCCCAAAACTACTTTGTGGGGAAACGACGTGCAGCCCTTTAACGTCAGTAAAGGGTGGCACCCCGTCAACGAGAGAGACCAGAGGAGGAACCGTCAGGACGAGCGCCAAGTCCCCGGTAAAACCCGCGGGCGCCGGCACAGGCTCGGGCCCCCCGCGCCAGGAAGCGGAGCTGAAGCGGCGGCCGCGGCCCGAGGCGGGCCGCCTCCAGGTCCGAGTCACTGGCCACCGGCGCCCGTGGTGGCCCGACCTGGACCGGGAAGGCCTCTACGAACGCGCACGCCGGCGCTGCGCGGCCGCCCCGTTTCCCCTAGAGACCCGGGCTCGCTCTCCCGGCGAGACGTGGCACAATCGCGCACACAGGGCCGGGCTCTCAGCCGCCCGGCCCGGCGGCCAGGCAGGGCAGAGTGCGCCCCGGGCGCTGGCGGCCCCGGGGGAGGCCCGGAAGGCGCGAACGCCGGGTTGGCTGAGGCGGCCGCTGAGGCCCACGCCGCCCCAGCCAGGCCGCCCGCCCCTGCTCCCCAGCTCGGCCCGCGAGCCCTCGGACCGCGCAGCCCGCGGCCTCCTACCCCGAGCCGCAGACCCGTAGCCTTCTGCCCAGTACGAACTTCCCGCCGCTGTCGCCGACTCGCAACTCGGCGGCGACGCCGGCCCCTCCACACCCTGCAGTACGGAGCCTTCCCATTGGCTCTGGGCGACGGAAGAGGCGGGGCGAGCGGAACGCGGCGGGACGGGGCGGGGCGTGCTTTCCCCGCCTTCCCAGGCATGCGGGGAGCTGTGGTCCGCGCGCCTGCTGCGTGCTGGGAATTGGAGTCTTGGCGGCAAAGTAGGTGGCCGTCTCTCCGGCCCCGAGGGCTTCTGGGAAGTGTAGTTCACAGTTTCTAACTCCGACCTTGTGAACACATACTGACCCATCGCTGGTAGGAACCGAAGTAAATGTGGCCAGTGTTCAGAGTGGCTTAGTTTATTAAGTGTATTGACAGAGGATAGGATGAAAAAGAAGACCTATGTCCCATTGGCTGAGTGCCCTGCACGCTCGAATTTGCCTTTGCCTGTCTATGGAAGAAACTATGTGCAATTCAAATCCTAGCACTTCCACTTTAGAGCTTTCCAACCTAAAGGAAGTTACTTAACCTCTGTGAGCCTTGGCTTCCTATTTCTGTTAGGATTAAATGAGACAATGTATAGGCAATACTTTGCACTTAGTTGGTGCTCAATAAATATGAGAGGGTCTTAGTATTATTCTGCTCATCTGTT
This sequence comes from Tamias sibiricus, assembly GCA_025594165.1. Taxonomy (NCBI): domain Eukaryota; kingdom Metazoa; phylum Chordata; class Mammalia; order Rodentia; family Sciuridae; genus Tamias; species Tamias sibiricus. Next base: position 13,403,904 of record CM046659.1, read on the forward strand.
GCTAGGTGTCTAAATTCTGTCTTTCAAAGTCTGTTTCAGTGTATACCTAACCCTTTGCAAAATTTTCAGCTGTAATTTTCTTGTACAAGTTTTCCTTGTATTTATAATCACTTGTCTAAGTCTCCATCATCCACAGGACAACAGGCTTTTTGCAGACTGGGGTGCTGTTCTGGGTCAAAATCACAAGGCCATAGGCAGAGGGAGATTTACAAGGAAGCATGAGTGTCAGGACCTGTCTTTCATGGTACCTTTCAAAGCCCTGGCAAGAATCTTAACATTGTGTTTACGTCACCTTGGGGATTTTTTGGTATGATTTTCTTAAAGTGATCCCCCAAAATTGTGTGAGCTTCAGTCCCCACAAAACCTGGACTCACTGTCCAGTGACAGTGCAGCATTGCACTGACGTCTTAACATTTGCCCCTCTGGATACCCTTACCTGCACCAGATTCTCCCCATCCTGCTCTCTGCCCACGGAGGCTACTCCCTACGAACCACTTCAAGATCCCTGTGCTCCCTGGCTTCTGTTAGGTTCAGCCAGTGGGGAATCCCACAAAGAATTGGAAGGAAAGCTGAGGGTTGGTTAAAATGGGTGTTCCCCCTGCTTCCATCCGTCTCAGTCACCTCTGGTTGGCCTTAGCCAAAGGTCACTGCTCCCTGCCTGTCCCACCTCCAGTTTGCAAGATCCTCCCTCCCTTTGAGCTTCAGATCTGGAGGTGGTGACACCATGACTTGCTGAGTCACAGTCACTACTGCATCCTCGTGGTTCCCACCCCACACCCTGCTCAAATGACCCTGTTTCTATTGTGTCCTCTGCTTTCTGCTGAGACCCTGACGGAAACACACGCAGAAGGTGGGCACTCGATGACTATTTGTCAGCAAAGGGGTCTCAAGATTCACACGTCTCATGAGTGTGGAATTCCCCAGCAAGACTCTGTGGCCAGAATCCATGCAGTGAAAGACACTCTGCGCATGCACACACCACACACACACACACACACACACACACACACACACACACACACACGTAATGGGATTTATCTGTTACAGTGTGACCGTGTTCCCTAAATGTCACTGTAGACTGCAGAAGAAGGTTCCCTCCTTCCACACTGGGTTAACAGTTGGCTGACCTAAAGCACAGTTAAATCAGCCACAGTGAGTGAAGCCTTCCAAGGTGAGAATGGGATGTATTTATTCGGGAGCTCGTGGCCCTGGCACCTCAGCCGGATGGCTTACTGCTCAACGCTCCTTAAATGCAGCACGTCCCAAGGCAGTTGCCGACCCCTCCAACACCACCCCCGCGCAGGCAGAGACGTCCTGCCAGGGCAGAGCGCACAGGACCCCAGTCCAAGCCGCTGTTGCAATGGAAGTGTGTCTGAAATGCCGTAGGCGGGAACACAACTCTGGGACATAAACTGTTAAGTGTTGATAGCTTCATATCAAGATCAGGGTTAGGCAGAAGGTTGACCAGTCAGGATGCGCTGTGGTTGGGCTTTTTTTTTTTTTTTTGGTACCAGGGATTGAACTCAGGGGCACTCGACCCTGGGCCACATCCCCAGCCCTTTTTTGTATTTTATTAGAGACAGGGTCTCACTGAGTTGCTAAGTGCCTCACCATTGCTGAGGCTGGCTTTGAACTCGCGATCCTCCTGCCTCAGCCTCCCAAGTGCTGGGATTACAGGCGTGCGCCACCGCGCCCGGCAGGATGCGCTGTGGTTGGGCTTTTGGAATTGAGAATTGAACCCAGGAAGAAGGGTCGTGAGTACAATCCTGCCGTGTGTTCATAAATACCTGGACGATCAGACTCAGCACTTCCTGTGAGCCGGGGATTGGAGTAACCCCAGGGGTACTGGTTTAAGTATTTAAGGAGGCCATGCTATCTGTTAGGAGCTCTGTTTTTTCACATACATTATCTCCCCCATTCCTGGAGGGAAGAAAATGTCACAAAGAATTCAAACAATTCCAGGTCCTCTGCTTCACCTTCTAAGTGTGCTTTGCACAGCCCCTTTTTACACAGCTTCACGTGCTACATGAGGGCAATTCTTGCAAATGAACCGTTTTGGCACAGTGGTAGAGACTTGTAGGGAACTCTGGCTGAGATGGGAAAGTGGGATTCCTGGTTAAGAGGTCACCAAAGATGAGCAGGGCAATTCAGAAGAGGACTAAGCACCGTAAATAACAACCTTCCAGCTTCCCAGCAAGGGCAGACCAAGCTGAAAATCCATATGTGGAATCTGCATTGCTCTGCCACACAGTCAGGCCTGGAAGGGCAGGAGCCCCCAGCGTGAGGGCATGGGGAAGTACATGTCGCACAAGGCACGTTGGGAAAGAGCCGAGAGGTTGGTACGCTGTCCCGTGTGGCAGAAACTCAATGCATGAAGTTCAAACAGGCAAGAGAGTCGTCAGGAAGCAGCACCACCCTGGCAGGCTGCCCCGCAGGCGTGGTTCCACCTTCGAGTCGGTTCATGAGTCCTTCTCCTCCTTTTCATCTGTAGAATGGGAACAATCATCCTGGCCAACCAGCAATTTGCCTCCTCGAACTGAGAAGAGCTTTGATCTATCTGGAGCAAAGGCATTAAGGTGCCCTCGCAAAGCCATTAATGAGTCCCTGCTAGTTGGATGCAGCTCAACAACAATCCAAGGAAATATTATCTTGGAGGGAGAAAGGAAGTGAGAGAGGAGTGAAGAACAGATGTGTTCAGGGGTCCCTGGCTGGTACTGCCCCAGCCCCTTTATTTTTGCACATCTACCATGTGACACGCATGGCATCCCGACCCATTTATAATCCTGTGGGAAAGCCAGGCATGTCCACAAATTCTAGTAACTAAGATTTCTATGAGAACCTATTATGCTCTTGGAAAACTGTCTCATGTAACCCTGCAAGAAAGGTAATATGACCCTGGTGTCCAGAGACAGAGACCAAAGTCCCTAGCAATGAACTGATGGGCTCAAGGTTACTCTGCTAGTAACCAGTATATCGACTGTCTGCTGTAAATGCAGCTGGATGTCAATCACAACTGCTGATGCTGGAAAATGTGGTGAGGTCAGAGGTCTGAGGACTCTGAGCAGTTCTGCGGTGTTCTAGCTAGTGTCGGCTAGCCCCACTCTTCAGAGATTAATGCCCTGTATTAAATCCCTTTGAGCTTAAAATACCTAGTGTGGTTACAGTGTCCCGCAGTAACCTTTGACTGACTGCTACAAAGAGACTCGGACCCAGATAAATGCAGTCTCTCATCAATTCTAAGACGCAGGCTTTTCACGTTTAAATCTCTCCAATGTCAGGATAAGTCTTGCAATCCATTGCCTATGATAATTGGCAGTGGTTTTATAGCTTCTTTATTAGTAGCACACAAAATAATGGGACTTTTGACACTTGATGAAGCCTTAGATCTGATGACGTCCTAGGATACCTGGTGCTTGCAAAAACAGAAGCTCTCTCCAGATTATCTGCCCCCACTTCATTTCCACTCCCCACCTTATAGCTGGTGCTCCCAAGCTCCCATGGAACCCTGCCTCCTTTTTCCTGCTTCACACTCTTTGAATGTGAGAACAAATGTCCTTAGGGAAAGACGCAGTGTGGTGACACGATGGGATGTGGGCTTTGTGAATGAGGCAGACCTGGGTCTGGAACCTTAAGTGCTGTGTGAGCGTGTCTAAATCGTCAACCTTGCTGAGGCCCCTCCTCATCGGTGAACGAGAGCAGCTGCTGGGATTAAATGAGATGGCACGGTTGAGTCCTCGGCCCTTGGTAGACACTCATGAAGGACGCTCTGCTCCCTTCTTGTGCCCCGGCACTTCGCAGGCCCCACTTCTCGCATCACTCCGTCTCCAGGAGCCACCCCGCCAGCAGCTGTCATCATTCATTGTCGGTGGCGAGACACAGACTCAAGTCTCATAGACATACGTGTTCACATCCAGCTGCCAAGTTGCAAACTGGGAAGGGAAGGAGAGCTTTTTCAAAAAAACAAAAGCAAATGGTTGCTTTTCTTTCTGCAACCATCCAGCTCTTGTCATGTTTTGATTTCAGGGCTGCTCCAAGATTCTGGGACAAAAGGCACTATATATAAGCATTATTGTGAGACTCAAAGGGCCTCTGAGCAAAACAAAGTCCTTTTATTACAAGAGAATTGGAGAGACTTGTTGCCAAATATAGCTACCGCATGGAAAAATGTATTTTTCTCTTTTCCACACATCACCAACACCACTACCAGGCTGTAGCTGGATCCTTACCCTGCTAATAAACTCTAACAAAATACTTTTAAATGATGATGGACACTATATTTTCACTGTTACTATGTGCCAGGTGTGGTCCTAAGTACAGGGCAGCTAGTATCTCATTGGATCTGCAACACTGTGAGGTAAGTAAGGTACACTACTGGCCCATTTTACAGATGAGGAAAGTGAGTCTTGGAGAACTTAGGCCACTGACCCAAAGTGATGCAACTTAATAAGGAGTGGAGCCAGGATTTGGAATCAGCTGTATAATCTCAGAGATCACGGTCCTCCTCTGTAACAAAGGGAAGATGGGATTTCATGGTAAAGGAGGGTGCGTGCTCCACGACCTGCCGAAACCCACCATCTGATCACAGGACACTGGCGAGCGAGGGCCCAAGGGTAGCTCTCCAAGGGCACAGGGGCAGGAGGATCTTCAGGAGCCAAGGTCCTCTGGGGAGACGGGGCTCCAGGCTAGACTTTCTAGGGAGGAATTCCATGTCCCCTACCACCATCAGTTTCTTCGACCCTGTGGATCCCCCCAGTTGGGGTGAGAAAGGCATTGCAGCGCTGTGCCTCAGAGGAGAAGTGCCACCAGGAAGGGGACAAAGACGGCAGATGCACATTTGAAGAGAGGAAAGAGGGTGTGAGTGGTGTGCTCTTGTGTCCCTAAGAAGGGCCCTGTGCCTACCCACCCCAAGAGCCAGTCCCGGACAGAGCTGAAGACAGACCCCACGTGGGACACGGTGACGTGACTCAGAGTGTGAGGTCTCATCTCCTGGACTCTGGGACGTGCTCTCCCACAGGCACTGATTCCACAATGCCCAGGCTAACTTGGACCATCTCGCCGCTCCCAAGTCCTACCCCCAATACCTCCGAGTGGGACTGTATTCAGACAGTCTTTGACGAGGTGACCGAATGGCATCACGGGAGTAGGCCCTGATCAAAAGTGACTAGTGCCTTTACAAGGAGACTAGGGGGTGGGTGGCTCCGTAGCAGCACACCTGCCTGGCTCGCACCAGCTTGTCTGATGGCCAGCACTGGGTGGGGGTGGGGACAAGAGGAGACTGGGACACAGACCCACGCAGAGGCAGGCCACCTGAAGACACAGGAACAGAGAAACCAACCCTGTTGGAACCTTGATCTTGGACTCCAGCCCCCAGCTCTGGGAGGAGACGGATCTCCCTTGTTTCGGTCCCCATCTGTTGCCGCCTGAAGCGATGGCCGCTTGGAGCAACGAAGCCGCGGAAAGAAGTTCAGAGGTGAACTGGAAATAGGCTTTTTATTCTGATAACTTTTCTCTCTGGCTCTAACAACGACTTTAACACGCACCACACACACCACCAAACAACCAACACACCAAAAGGCGCAGACCCAATCAGCAAGCTCGGCTCAAGTCGCTCGAGATCCCGGGCCAAGTCCCGTGAGACTACGGAAGGCGGCAATGCCCAAACATCTCCATGGCCCGTAGTCAACCGCAATCTTAGCCATCTCCCCAAACAGGGCTCCTGCACCCATCTGTGGTATTTTGCTGTGGCAGCCTCAGCAAACCATGTGCCAAAACTCAGTGGCCAAGCAGCATGGCTGTGTCCCGGCCCCCGAGGGCCTCTCCTGCGCCAGGGCTCTGCTCTCCACTCTGCGACCATCTCTGTCTCACCCCGACCTTCTGCAGCAACCTGTTTGTGATGCTGGTCGGGAATCCTATTTCTGTGTCACTCGGATGGAGGGAAACTTGTAGGAAGCAGAAAGTCGGAAGCCAAGGAGAGACATGGAACAACCGCTGCTTAAAATATTAAATAAATTGGCAAAATTCCTGGGAAGATAGCAAAAAGGGACAGGGTGGAGCTGTGTTGCTCTAGTAGCATGGAAGGCCTGGGGGGACGCTGGCTTGGGTAGCCCTCATCGGCTACCCTGGAGGGCAGGCCAACGCCCCTCTCTAGCAGGAGGGACCTAGCACCTCCGCCGCGGCTCTGGCTAGCACTGTGCTTTGTCCCCCAGAAGTTGGTGTGCTGGAAGTTTGGTCCCCAGTGTGGTGATGTGAAGAGGAGATGAGACCTCCAGGAGGCAGGCCGAGCAGCAGGTCCCCAGGTCAGCAGGGTCATGCCCTGGAAAGGACTGTGCATTCTCCTGGGGCCCTGAGTTAGTTCTCAGAGGGAGTTGTTGTGGAGGAGGGAGCTGGCCTCTTCCCTTTCCCTGGCTTCCTGTCTTGTAACTGACCTCTTCTTCCCTCTCCTGCTCCCATCATCATGCTGTGAAGTGATGCAGCCCTGGGGACTCTTGGCCAGCATCATGCTGTTTGGACTTTCAGCCTCCAAAACTGTGAGCTAAATAGACTTCGTTTCTTTAAAGTTTCTTTATAAGTTACCCAGCCTCGGGTATTTTGTTATAGTAACAGAAAATGGGTGAATACAGCTAGTTGATGACAGAGTGGAAATTTATACCCAAGACCCTGACTCCTGGTACCTCCACACTGCCTACTAAAACTGGATAAGAGCACATTTTTCTTTCTGCACAAATGTCTCTAGCTAATATCATGAGAGAACGAATAATCAGCAAGTTGATAAAATGCACTCACTTCAAGCAAACAGGCCAATTGTTATTTTGCTTCTCACAGGTGTGGCTTGATTGCAGACCATTCATGACCATTAATAAAAGAAACCCAAGTTGCAGTTCACAAGTATGTCTGGGTTTCCCAGGACTTGCATTTCACACTAGGGAGCTGAGCTCAGCCGATATTTTCATGATCTAACACCTGCAACAGAGGCGGAAAACGTGATTTAACTGAGGTAGCATTTATGACTGGGAATTTAAATACAAACCAAAGGATTGTTTGTGATCTTGATCATTCTTTCCCACAATTGCCATTGGTCCTAGATTAACACTCAGATAAGTCTCAGATGTTTTGAAAATCTGTTAAGCAGAAGAGGTTTGGGGATATATTGTAGGCTATTTTGGTAACTCTGCTGGTTTGGCCTGAAGTTTATTCATTTACTATTAAATGAATATTTACTGAGCACCTACTATGCCCCAGACTCGGTGCCTGGTCTTAGAACAGAGGTAAGAAAAGACTGCTGACAGAAGAGGCCACACTCTGAGAGGTGGATGTACCTAGACTGACAGTTACAGTACAGGGGAATGGTCAAGTTAAGAGGCATCGCTTTTCCCACCCTCCAGCTTCCACGAGGAAAATTCCATTCCACACAATAGGGAAAACTATTGGGAAGGAAGTCCACCACATTTCCTACTCCCTCCTCCCAAGTAAGGAGAGGTGACTTGTCAGGTTGGTAAAACTAAGAGAAAGAACCCAGCACAGGGCTGCATGCTGTACTCAGTCTTCACCTTGTGGTCATGTGAGTTAAGATGAGATGGAAGGAGGTGCATGTGGTAGGCCTCAAGACATAACTACTATGGACCTTCTGATGATACACCAGGAGGAGGAGGATCCTAGATCTTTGAGCCACAGCAATGTTGGATGGGTAGCATATATAGCATGGAAACTGTGGTAAAGATATGATTCATGTCCTGGGTGGGACAGAGTGGGATGGCTACAGATTTTATCACAACATGCCAAACAGCCCACAATTTAAAACTTACAGATTGTTTGGTTCTGACATTTTCCATTCTATATTTTCAGAAAATGGTGGACCATGAGTAACTGAAGCTTCAGAAAGCTAAAGCATGAATAAAAAGGACTCCTGTATCTATGTCTTCACTTCATCTCCTGCCATACTTTGACCCTCTCTACTGAAGCTCCACAACTACTATGGACCTTCTAGCAAAGTTCCCCGATGACCATGTGTCACTGGTCACAATTCCCATAACTCAGTTCTCACCTTCCTGGCCTGGAGCAGTCACCACAGTTGACCTTTTCTTTTTTTTTTTTTTTTTTTTGTGTGTGTGTATGGTACCGGGGATTGAACTCAGGAGCACTCGACCACTGGGCCACATCCCCAGCCCTTTTTTGTATTTTATTAGAGACAGGGTCTCACTGAGTTACTAAGTGCCTCGCCATTGCTGAGGCTGGCTTTGAACTCGCGATCCTCCTGCCTCAGCCTCCCAAAGTGCTGGGATTACGGGCGTGCGCCACCACACCCGGCTGACCATTCTTTTCTTCTTAAAGCTCCTTCTTCTCTTGGCCTCTCTAACGCCACTCTGCCCTAGTTCCCTTTCCCTCTCTGAAAGCTCCTTTGCAGGGTCTTTTGCTAACCCCTCTTCTTTGACTCCAGCTTCTAAACTGTGAAGGTTCTTTGTGTTTGGATCTTTATGTTCAAACCTGCACAGAGTTCAGAGGATGGCGACAGGAACTTGACGTCTAGTTGGGGTGCTGGAAAAGGGAACGTGCCATCCGAGGGAACAGATGGGTGAACCTCAGGAGTGAACGCAGAGTAATAAGAGATCCGACCGGATCCAGGAAACCGAGAGAACACAACCAGGATAAAGGGAGATCGAGACAACAGCAAGAAAACAACAATAAAACCAAACAGGCATATCAAATTCCACCTGTAAAAAAGAAAGATCAGACAAATAAACCCTCTTGAAAGAAGCCAGAAGAAAAACACACCATACCTGTCAACAAGCAAATATAAGAACCACAACAAATCTTGTAAGAAAGAGAGTAAGTAGGCTGAGGCATATAAGTCATCAAAAGAAAAAAATAATAATAAAGCAATCTGGAATTTTGTATCCTGTGAAATCATTCTTTTTTAAAAAAATTAAAAAGAGGAAAATAAAATAAATTAAAAAAATAAAATCCTTGGCTGATTAATGAATTGCATGGACAAGAGCAAGATTTCAAGAAGCCCAAGAGGGACCCAGCTCTGGGAAGGCTAAAAGAACCCAGCCCAGGTTTCCGCTGCTGCCTCCAGCAAGGGAGGCTGAGTTTGGAGTGAGTAAGAGGAACTCGCTAACTAGGCATTTTGGACTATCCCTGGAAACTCAGAGTCAAGAGGAAAGGCTACGTTCAGATTCTAAGAAACAGAGACCCAGGATGTCAAGTGCTCCCCGTAGGCTGAGGTGTGGGCTCTGGAGCCCCAGCCCATCCCTCACTCCCTGCATCAGCAGCTCTCTCCCAGCACCCTGCATCCTTCCCTGAAGCACCTGCTACCAAATTCAGCACCCAAACGTAATGCCCATGCAGTCCCCTGCCCTGGACTAAAGATTCATGGGAAGAGTCCTTGCCTGGTGCCTGGCATACCAGGCACATCCACTAAATATCTGTTGAATGAACAAATGCTTTGGTATGACTCACTTACCAAAGCCATATCATGCTATTATTCTTCCTATTAGTAAAAAAATATCATTAAAAATGCATTCCTGGATGGCCAATGGGGAGGGAGAGAAAGGGAAGGGGCAAAAGGGTAAAAAAAAAAAAAAGATGGTAGAATGAGATGGATATCATTACCCTAAGTGCAGGTATGAAGACACCAATGGTGTGAATATACTCTGTATACAACCAGAGATATGTAAAAATATGGTCTATAAGTGTAATATGAAATGTAATGCATTCTGCTGTCATCTATAACAACTCAGAATAAAAAAATTTTTAAAAAATAAAAAATAAAGACAAATTAACAATTTAAAAAAAAATGCATTCCTGGGCTGGGGTTGTGGCTCAGTGGTAGAGCACTCGCCTAGCATGTGTAAGGCACTGGGTTCGATCCTCACCACCACGTAAAAATAAATAAATAAATAAATAAATAAAGGTATTGTGTCCATCTACAACTAAAAAATATTTTTTTAAAAAATGCATTCTTGCCATCTGATTTTCCCCCACCCTTGTGATCCCTGAGAGAATTAAATCACCAGTAATCACTCAGGTTCGTAGCTGGGTTTATTTGCACGTATTTGTAACCCACTATTTTTAAGCAAGATCAGGAATTTCTAAGTGTGATAAAAATGACTCAGTATTGTGATTCATCAGCTCAGTAGGGGAAATTTCCACGGGTAATCAGACTGAACATCAAGGTAGGGCACACACTGAGTGTGGATGTGGGGAGGGGAGAGGGGAAGAGAGAAAGCCGGAGATAAGAATTCTTCTGTAGCCACAAAGGCAGTTTGAATCCGTGCTGCAGGACTTGGAAAGTTTCTGTCTTATCATAAAGTAGAAGCGGCAGTTGCATGAGTTTCCTGGGCAGTTGCATGAGTTTCCTGGGCAGTTGCATGAGTTTCCTGGGGCTGCTTCAACCAACTGCACAAACTGGGTGACCCGCAACACCAGAAATCCTCTCACGGCTCCAGGAGAGGAGGCTTCCAGCCCTCCCAGCTGCACAGGGCTCCTGTGTTCTCCCGGGAGGGGCCTCGTGGCTCTAAGTTCTGCTCTGTCTTCACATGGTCTTCGTCCTTGGGGGTCTCAAATCTCCCTTTCTTTTCTCCTTTAAGGAGACAAGTCCTTAGATTCAGGGTCCACTCTAAACCCAGGGTGAGTTCAACCCAAGATCCTTAGCGACATCCACAATGACTTTGTTTTCAAATAAAATCCCACTCACAGAAATCACAACGTGGAAATGTCTTTTTAGGGAATGCTCCGAACCTGCTCAAGAGCAGTGGTGGATGCCGCTGCTGTAATTCGTGTCCATGAAATCAGAGCTAGGAGACCACGCTGACCCCGCCCCCAGGTATTGCCCCGCGCCTCTCCTGGTCTCCCAAACTGGAGACTGCTGTGGCCCCAGGACGGTGGTGGGCGTCATTTTACCCTCTTAGCTACTCTGCACAGTCTCCACGTTCCAAGGAAATCAGAGACCCAAAGAAGTTTAATCAGCGCTCCAGCTCACACACAAAAGAACCGAGGTTGGAACCCAGACGTGTCTTCTCCAAACCCAGGACCTGGCCATCTTATGCTGGCTGAAACTCTCTCATTATTACAGGGCTACTGTATTCTCTGAACGCATTGTCAAAATGCAAACACTGCCTGAGAGAAGTTACCCAAGCCTTCCTAGAGACCGGGACTATAGAAGACCACCTTCTAGAACAAGAGACTCAGTGGTGTACAGGTGGGAGGGGCAATAAGGAGGTACTTTAATATGAAGGGACATTTACAAATTGATTAACTGATGCACAGAGAGGTAAAGTAACCTGACCAAGGGTATACAGCAAAATAAGTGTCATAATCAGAAATCAGACTGGGACGTCCGGACTCCACATACAGAAACTCAGAGAGCATCTGCCAACTTGCAAGATCCTAAACTGGCCACACGAAGAGGTTGACATCAACAGAAGCAAGGTTAAATAGCAAAGCCACAGCCAGACTCTTTTGAGAGACTCCTTCAGGGCTGCAGAGTTCAGAGGAGATGGAATTGAGTGTAAGATTCCTGAGTTTTGGTAGCAGGACACATACTAAAGACTCCAGTGACCTTGGGCAAGTCACTTCCCAACTCTGAGCCTCAGTATCCTGAACATCAAGGAAAGAGGTTGGATTTTAAAACCTCCAAAGTGCCTCCAGTGCTTCTAGAGCTTGCATCAGCCTCGGGGTCAAGACTGGAGGTAGTTTTACCCCTGTGGACATCTGTCCTTTCCTTGACCAGCACCCCACTTTTCCAGGTGGGCCCGTCACCTATGACTTTGACCTACAGTTGAAAAGGGCTGACCACTTCCTCTCTGGGGTGAGCATGTGACCAAGGGCTAACCAATCAGTGCAGTTTGCATCCTGAAGATGCCGACTGGTTCAGGGATAGACGGTGTGATTCCCTGTGAAACAATGATATTCGATTCAGGGGATTGTGTTGAAAACTGGGAGAAAGAAGTTCTCTTTCGGCTGACATTTCGAAGTCCAGCATGTGAGGAGTGGGGCAGCATGATTTTGAGGGCAGAAGGAAACCAAGTCCTGGTAGCATTGACCTTGCTGGAGCATCTGCTTGCAAACTTGCTTAAATTTGGAATGTGCATGCTCCTGAGAGTTCAGTTGCATAAGCCTTAAGCCATTAGAGTTGTTTTTTTTCCCTTTCACTTAAAACACTTTAAGTCATCACTTCAACTGAAAGTTTCCTGATTGATACAAAAGCCCTCATTTTGAGGATGAGAAAATGGAAACCTAGCTTTTCCCTGAAATCTGATGGCAGGAAGCACCTCAAAGCTCATCCAGTACAGTTCCCACTGTTTACAGATGAAGACACTGGTGTCCACAGGTAAGAAGCGACTTGCAGTGTGCACACAACACACACACACACACACACACACACACACACACACACACACCTCACAGCAGTGGGAGGCGTCTTATTATAACACTGAGAAACTCTGTTTATCATCAAACATTTCATACTTCCTATTACCCTGGAGAGAATTATTATCTAGCTGGTGCGGGCGAGATGCTCTTTCCCATAATGGAATTTTACTCTGGAAGTGTATTTTGGTATTAAAAGGTTCCACTTTATAATGTCGATGGTTCAATCTGTGATCTAAAAGGCACTTAAACGCTTTGAACAAGCGGCATAAAAAGCTTTTACTGCAAAAGCCTTGTTGGACCTTCCAATTTTGCCATTGATCCTTTTCTCCCCCGGAAGGCTGCCCTGGAAGCAGCCAGGCAGTAGCTCCTCCCCTGGCGGGTTGGATCTCCAGTGGGCGAGGAAGAGGCACTGTGTGGGCTGCCCATTGGCAGGCATTGGAACATTCTCGAAGGACTCCAGAAGACTTCTATAGCCACAGCACCCTGAGCAAACATGTTGGAGCCATCCGGATAGTTCATGAGCTGAATCCAATGCCCTTCACTGTTTCCAGTGAGTGTCCCCGGCCAGGTCACCTCAGTTATGAAATAGTTCAATAATGCCAGCGTCTGTTGTTCTTGTGAGGGAAGGGTCAGTCAGTCACCACTGCTGAGACCTGATATGTGTGGGTGCTCAGAGTGCATAGGGTCCCTGTGCCTGCTTGTCATACCTCTTCAGGGACCGAGGGGTTCGGTGCCTCTGAGAGCAGTGGTCGAGGAGGAAGAGCCCTACACTTGGGGCCAGGAGACCACTGATCTCTCTAACCCTCCACTGCATCCTTCTAAAGGGGCATCGGAATATGTCACGGATTTCCTAGTCACTCGTGCTGCCCATGGACCGGTATGGCTGCCTGCAGTGTGGACTCCATGTGACTCTTTAGCTCAGTCACCTGATGTGGAAAAGAGGATTTGGTTAGCATCTCTTGGTCATTGACCCGCCTTTGCCAATAGCTGGGGGCCAGGGACATATGGCGCATTGCCTAGGGATAGGGGCCACAGACAGGAGTGTCCCATGAAAGAGTCTGCGAGCAAAGCAGCCACGAGGAGCCACAGTGATTAAACAACATTCCCAGAGCAAGTACCGTGGCCCAGAGGTGCCACCAGTGTTCCAAAGTGAAGAACGTGCAGGAACCTTACACCCTGTGCCTCCTGCCAGGCGTCCCCACCAACATGTTGAACTCTGAGGGTCAAAGGGGCAAATCTGGTTTGACCTTGGACTTCTCAAACTTATCTCACTTAGCACAGCCTCTCCCTGGGCGACATCTATCACCATTCCACAGGGCGAAAGGAAGGCACAGCATACTTAAGAGAGCGGGGCTACAAGATTCCAGAAACTCTACTTGAGTTTCTGAGCTTCTTCTTACCTCTGCTGTTCCTGCTGATATGTCCTAGGCTAGCATTTGGGCAATCCAATATAAAGCTGTTCCCTAGGCCACAGCACTCACTGTTCCAAAATGATTCTTTCAGCCGGGCACAGTGATGCACGCCTGTCATCCCAGCACTTGGGAGGCTGAGGCAGGAGGATCAGGAGTTCAAAGCCAGCCTTAGCAATGGTGAGGCACTTGGCAACTCAGTGAGACCCTGTCTCTAATAAAATACAAAAAAGGGCTGGGGATGTGGCCCAGTGGTCGAGTGCCCCTGAGTTTAATTCCCAGTACCAAACAACAACAACAAAAAAAAGATTCTTTCATGCAAGCACACAACCCACAGTCATCAAAAGCATTCCACTCCCATGTTTGCAAAGAGAACCCCTGGCTACAAGGAATTCATGGTCCAAAAGGGAAGACAGACATGTGGACTCCATCGTGAAAAGGTCTGTAATTCCATGTGCACCTCGTGGGGGTGAGTAGGGTGGGAAGAAGCCTTCTTCTAAAGACCGGCTGCTGGCCCAAGGACACAAGGAAGGCTGCAGGCAATGAAAGCAGCACATGTAAAGACCCAGAGGGACAGTGGGGCATCTCTGGAATTGTAAGAAATTAAATCGGAGAGTAGGAGATAAGGAGGAAGGAGGGGAAGGTGAGTAGGAGCCAGGCCATGAAGAAGTTCCTGGGCCATGCACACCAAGGGACTTCAGAGGCCTCTGAAGAAATGAATGCGTGCGTGCGTGTGTGCACACGTGCGTACATGCGGACGGGCATGGTGCGAGGTGGGAGGTGACGCGGCTGGACTTGTGGCTGAGAGCAGCATTCCTGAGCCCCTGTGGAGCTGGCTGGGAGAGACCGGCGGGAGTAGCCGATCGTGGTTAATAGGAGGATGTGCTTTGAAAGGTTTAAGATGGCTATAAATTTCTCCTCCCTCTCCTTTTATCTGGGCTGGCCTTAGTAATTTTCTAGGCCAACCGAATGCGGAGCAGAGACCCTGTGTGACTCCCAAGCCTGAGTCAGACACCCTTGCAGTTTCTCCTGGTCTTCTTGAAACACTCCAGGGGGAGCCAGCTGGCCCATTCCAGAGCCCGGCCTCAGGGACATTCAAGCCAGCCACGCAAGGAGGCGTGTGTTGACAGAGGGACTGCAGAGGCCGTTGAAGAAATGAGCATATGTGTGCGTGTGTGCATAGTGCACTCGCACGCCTTGGTGTGGGGGGGAGGGGGTGACATGGTCCAACCAGCCCCCGCTGTCCCAGCTGTCCCAGCCCAATTGTCAGACACTGCCATTTTGGGTAACTTGGTGAACACAACATGAAGAAGAATTGAGGGGCCCCAGCTGGCAGCGAGACCAAGGTCCAGAGATGCAGCCCCAGGGGCGAGGCCAGGCTTCTCCCCTCGTTCAGGCCGTCCCCATCGAGGCCCAGCCATGGTGCTGCAGAGCACCGCCACCCTGCAGGCCCTGCCCCAATTCCTAACCCACAGCATTGTGCCTGTAATAAACGGGCACTCTTGTTTTATGCCACTGGCTCTGTGGGTGGCTTGTAACACTGCAAAAGACAAACAGAACACTTGCCAAGCCCAAGGCACCCCGTCTGGTGAAAATACCACGTGTTATGGTCTAGCTCTGAGTTGTCCCCCCAAAGCTCATGTATGAGACAATGCAAGAATATCGGAGGTGACGTGATCAGATTACAAGAGGAGGGTTGTGATCTGATCAATGGACTGAGCCACTGATATGGATTAACAGGGTGGTAACTGAAGGCAGGTAGGGTGTCTGGAGAAGGTGGGTCACAAGGGGCCTGTCTCTGGGGTTTATATTTTGTCTCTGGTCAGCACAGCTCTCTCTGCTTCCTCAGTGCCACGTCCTGAGCTGCTTTCCTCCACCGTGATGTTCTGCCTCACCCTGGCCCAGAGCTATGGCGTTGGCCATCTGTGGACTGAAACCTCTGAATCCCTAAGCCAAATAGACTTTTCCTTTTCTAATTGCTCTCGTCAGGTCTCTTGGTCTCAGCAACCACAACAACAACAACAAAAACTGACTAAAACATCATATAAAGGAAAGTTAGCCTTAATGGCTGCAGAGCATCCTTTGGGGGAGAAGAGCTCTGGAGGTGGTACATTGTCACCGTGTCCTCTGCCCTAGCTGGTGTCACTGTTTAGCTACAATTCTGAGAGCTTGGAAGCAATGGCCCAGGAGAAAACAGAGACTCGATGTGGAGAACCTCGTTAGTAGGTGGGCCTTGTTAATGAATGAGAATCTCCAGTCTAATTCCAAGGAACTGACCAACAAGAGCAACAGCGCGGTTCTGTTCCCACGGCAGAACCAGCTCTGCAGTGGTTTCTTATGTTCCTGGGTCCAATCAAAGCCGCCCCTGCCGATCCAGCCAAAGCCTGCCTTCAGGGAGGGGAAGGCATGGAGACTCTAAGCCATTCATCTCCCCGCAGGGTTCGAAGTCTGCCTTGAGTAGCCAAGACAAAGCACAGCCTCACCTCTGCCTCTGTTAGAAGTGGGGAACTTGGCAGAGGCCTCAGCAACAGGAGGTCATTTTTTTATTTTTTTTTTTTTTTTTTTTTTTGGTACCAGGGATTGAACTCAGGGGCACTCGACCCCTGGGCCACATCCCCAGCCCTTTTTTTGTATTTTATTAGAGACAGGGTCTCACTGAGTTGCTAAGTGCCTCGCCATGGCTGAGGCTGGCTTTGAACTCGAGATCCACCTGCCTCAGCCTCCCAAAGTGCTGGGATCACAGGCGTGCGCCACCACGCCTGGCTAGGAGGTCATTCTTCATGAAGGAGAAGGAGACACAGGGCAGGCCCTAGAGTGAGTGTCCTCACCAGGTCACTTTCAGAGAGGCCCAAGCCCTGCTCTGTGACCAGACACCTGCGCTCAGATCCTGGCTCTGAACCTAACTATCTCTGCAACATTATGTGCTTCATCTGTCCTGCGGGGGGTGGTATGTTAAGGGACCAGGTGGGCATTAAATCTGCAAAGTTCCCCAAGTCCAGCAAAAGGAGTCTAAAGGGCTGTTGGAGATTGAATTATGCCTTCCCAAATTCACATGTTAAAGTCCTGACCTTCACTGCCTTATTTGGAATCAGGGTGACTGTAGATATAATTTATTTAGATGAGATCATACCGAGTGGGCCTCAAGTCCAATATGACTGGCGTCTTTATTAAAAGGAGAAATTTGGACACATAAACACACACACGAGAAGGACTCCATAGAGAGATGGAGGCTCTGGTGCCACAAGCCAGGGAGCTCCCGAAGCTCAGAGCAGGCCAGCACAGACTCTTCTCCAGCACCCTCAGCGTGGAGCAGGGCACACACCTTGACCTCAGACGGGCACACACCTTGACCTCAGACGTCCAGCCTCCAGACCTGCGAGGCGATGTTTCGCAAGACGCTGACACGGGGTCTATTTGCTAACAAACATGCATTCCTCAGGCCCCGAACACAGGGGTGGATAAGAGAGTCTGTCTTTGCACCCAAGGGCCTTCATGAGAGGAACGCGTCACAAAGCGTCATAGGCTGACTTGGGTCCCCAAAGCCAGATGTTGAAGTCCTGACCCCAGCATCTCAGAATGTGCTTGCATTTGGAGACAGGGCCTTTATGGAGGTGAGTCAGTTAAAATGAGTCCATAGCTTGGGCCCTAATCCAATGTGACTGTGTCCTTCTAAGGAGACTAGGATGCAGATACACACAGAGGAACGACCGCGAAGGCAGAGCAAGGAGATGCCCTCTACAAGCTAGAGAGAGTGGCTCAGAGGAAACCCACCCTGTGATGCCTGGCCTCAGACTTCCACTCCAGGACTGCGGGAGAATACATTTCTGTTCCGGTCCCCCACCTCTGGCTCTTTGTGACAGCAGCCTGAGCCAACCAAGGCACAAAGCAGCGTGCCAAGTTCAAGATGAATGTTGTCTGGTGAGGGTGCGCCTCGCCCAGCCTGGGGCGGGGGAGCTTCTGAGATGAGACAGCTGAGATTCAGGGAACCCCGGGGCGGAAAGGGACAATTCGCCATCCTCCAATCTATGAGCACCCCCGCCACGGCCGCCTCAGGGTCCTGGCCTCTCGCTCACACTTTGCTCCCTAAGGACAGAACCCGCGAGCACAGGGCTTGGCCAAGCCGAGAGTCCTCCCTCCACACAGAGGTGCTCATGAACAGAAGAGCGGGCCAGCGAGGCTTTCTGTGGCTTTGCAGTCCCTCATGTTCTCCAGGGGGCAGGAAGGGCCACATTCCATTGACTGAACTCAGGAGGGTCCGGCTGGGAAGGGGCACCTCGGTTCTCTAAAACCACTCGCAGAACTGAAATGACAACAGGATTGGAGCCCAGCCAGCCCGCTCCTTGTCTTAGTCTCTTCTTCTTGCAAGGACACAGTCACATCGAATTAGGGCCCAACCTAATGCCTCATGTTAACTTAATCACCTCTGTAAAGGCCCCACCTCCAAATGCAAGCACTTTCTGAGGCACTGGGGGTTAGCACTTCCACTATGGCTTTGGGGGTCCATTCCTGGGGCCATGGGTCCTCGAGGTAGCCTTGAGGACCTGTAGAAAGCTGTGACCACTCCCCCATCACCACCACCTATTCCTTCACATTTGGGTTTGGACCAACCCAGCAACTCTGCCCACCTGTGGCCAATGCAATGGGCCAGGGTGGGCAGCCATCATATAAAATGGCGGCCAGTTTGGCATCTGAGCCAATGATTTTGAATTGAAAAGATGGAGAAAGAGTTCATGAAAGAGATACACCACGAAAGCCTGAGACTGAGAGTGAGACTCACAAACACAGATGCACACATGCACACACATAGTCCCACCCCCACAGACGCACACACACACACACACACACACACACACACACACACAGGCCAGTGGCCTTTGTCCCTGCTTCAAGCTGGGAAGTTCACCTGGCAGTTGAGGATTCTTTTATCCCTGCCTGCAATCCCACTGACTCCTCCAAGGAAGAATAGTAAAGATGCCTGCCACCGGGTGCCTCAGTGGGCTATTTTACAACGACACAGTGAAAAATAAGAGAAATCTTGGCAAACTTTAAAGAAAACAGTTAATTGCCACTGACATTCCCTCCAGTTGCACAAGCAAGCCCTGGGTCTAATCACACGCATTATTGTAATCAGCCTGCCAATCACATTTTGAAATATTTCATTTTTGACATAATTACAGTAGAATACCCACAACCCATCAATAATATGGATAAGGCAAGATTGATATTGTGTTTCCAAATGGGACCTGACAAAGCCACCACGGCTTTTGTTCGGGAAGAAAGGCAGGAGGGGTGGCATGTCCCCCTTGCTTTGAGACGGAGTAAGCGAGACTGTCTGGAACGTCACTCACAGGAGGCGGGGGAACCACGCGTCGGAACCGTAATTGGGAATTTTCAATTATTCAAGCCTCATATAGGTTATTCTTATAGAGCAACAAATTCAGAGTGAATGCTATAACCTGGGGCCTTTGTACTTACACCGTTTTGTGAAATGGAGGCCGATTGTGAATTGCTCTTTTATGTTAATTTACCTCATTTTACTTATTAGTTCCTTGCTGTAGATCAGCGTAGTCGTGTGTACTAGTCTCGGAAGTAAAACATTCACAAAAACAAAAACAGTACAGTTTGGACTTTGGGCTTCTCCAGGTGGGTCAGCTGTGACCGCCCCCCATTCCTCCTTCAGGTCAGCAACCTAGGTGTGCCCGGGCGGTGGGGCAGGTTGCAGACAGGCCACAGAAAGTGCCCAGAGACAGCGTGTGAATTCGGTGAAGAAGGCTTACAAGAGATGAGAGACGGCCCCAAGAAGAGTTCAGGGGGGACAGGCTGACAGATAGCACCTCTGTCCCCCTCAGGGGCTCTCCCAGCAGCACCTCCACTCCCTCCCAGTGTGGGTGAGCGACACATCCCTTACACAGTGCCCTCTGTTCTGTGCCCGTCCCCACTCAGAGACCTGTTTTGTGTCTTAGGTTACAGAAGCAGTGACATTATCAGCATTAGCATGCTCAGTTTGTCTGACCAGCGTCCCAAGGAGCAACTGTTCTGGCAAACCTGCAAGAAAGTAGCTTTGCACAGATAGCACTAACCCGCCCTGGTCCCCAGTGTGCACGAGGGAAGCCCGTGTCCTTGGAGACATCCTATATCTGGACATTCCAGCCCAGCCTTGCCCTTGTTGTTCCCTTAACTTGACTAAGTTTTTGGGAACAGAAAGGGGGCATCCAAGGACGTGGCGTTTTACTGTCCCCCTTTTCTTTAAGGACGATCCACGCCCACACCCTTTGTCTTTCATGTCTAGGTAGAGCTTCGCCATTGTTCCCAACGGGGAGAATTAGAGCAGCAGACAGATCCTCCGACAGGTTGTTCAAAGAAGGACTTTTATTTTTGCACACGGAGCTCTGTTATTTTTAGAGAACTGCCCCCACCCCCCATCCACTTAGTTAGTGCTGAAGGTAGGAGGGAGAGGGGGAAGCTCAGATGTGAGCAGAGCATGACCTTCCTCAAACCTCATTTCTAGAAGCATCGCTTACTGAGGGTCTAACGGTGCCGGTGCTGGAACCGCAGAGAGGAGCAGCTCCAAAGTGAAGCCTCAGGGTTGAGGGAGGAGAGGGCCGGCCGGAGGCCAGCAGCGTGTACCTCAGATGGCGCCTCACGGCGTCTAACACCTGCCCTCAGTGCCTGCTCTTAGCAAGGCCAGGCCTCCTGCAAATTGTCACTGGCCCACAGGGCAGAAGTCACCGACAGGCCTGGCAGGCACAGAGTAGGACCACTGATACCATCCAGGGCCCACAAAAAAGTTTAGCTGTGTTTCAGAATTAGAGGAAAAGAAGCGAGCTTTTGGATCCTAGACATTGTCATAGAATATTATCTTTAATACCAAGATTTTTAAATATAGTAAAATAAACATAAAGTGCCCCATCTGAATCATTTTTAAGTACTCAATTCACACTGTGGTCCAGCCAATCTCTACAACTTTATTAATCTTGCCAGGAGGAAACTGCCCCCACTGAACACGAACACACGCCCCATTCCTCCTCTCCTGGCCCCTGGAGGCTTCCATTCTACTTCCTGTCTCCGTGCATTTGACTACCCTCAGGTTCTTCTATACTTATAGAAAGCATTGGATATCTTTGTGACTGGTCCATTTCATGTAGCATGGAGTCCTCAGGGCTGATCCGTGCTGTGACATGTGTCAGAATCTACTTCCTTTGTTTGTGTTTTTTTTTTTTTTTGTGTGTGTGTGTGTGTGGTGCTGGGGCTCAAACCCAGGGCCTTGTGCGTGCGAGGCAAGCACTCTACCAACTGAGCTATATCCCCATCCCTGAATCTCCTTCCTTTTTAAGGCTGGATCATATTCTGTTGTATAGAAAAACCACAATTTCTTTATCCATCCATTTCTTACGGACATTTGCGTGGCTTCCACCTTTTGGCTATTGTGAATAAGACCACCATGAACATGGGCTGACAAATGCTTGCTTGAGTCCCTGCTAGCAGTTCTTTTGGGTAGATAGATAGCCAGAAGTAGGTCATATGGTAGTTATTATTTTATTATTTTGAGGAAACCTCCATGCTGTTTTCCATTTTCCATTTCCACCAGGAGTAGACAAAGGCTCCGATGTCTCCACATCCTCTTTGGCACTTGTTACCGTCTGGGTTTTGGTTTGGTTTATTCTGGTTGCTTTGGTAGCAGTCATCCTAACAGGTGTGAGGCAGAATGTAAAGATTTTTTTTTTTTAATATATTTTTTAAAATATTTATTTGCTTTAGTTGTACGCAATGCAATGCATTTATGTTTACGTGGTGCTGGGGATCGAACCCGGGCCGCGCACGTGCTAGGCGAGCGCTCTACCGCTGAGCCACAACCCCAGCCCAGAATGTTAAGATTTTGCACAGAGGAAAAGGTCCCCAAAGGCAAGAGAGCTTGAGAGTAGGGGTGTGGTCCTGTTGGTCTTCATGGAGCTATCTGGGTGGCTCTCCTGGCCTCTAAGCTCCCCAGCACCTGTGTCCCCTGCAGACAGGTGGACAGCATACGCCAGCAGGGGCCACTGAGTTTGCACTGGCTGACTGCAGCGCTAAAGCATTGAGAAGACCTTTGCTACCTGACTCCTACGGCGGTGGTCCCATTTAGCTCTGCATTAGTCCCCTGTGGCCACTGAAACAAATGACCACAAACTGGGTACTTTACACAACAGAAATTCATCCTCCCGCAGTCTTGGAGACCAGAACTCTGAAATCAGCATCACTGCAAAGCCAGGTCTCCCGAGGAGAATCTGCTCTGGGACTCTCCAGGTGGCTCTGCCAGGTGGCTGCCGACTTTCCCTGGCTGGTAACTGCCTCCCTCCAACCTCGGTCTCTGTGGTCCCGTGGCCTTCCATCTCTGGGTGTGTGTCACTCGCCCGCATCTCACTTGGAAGGATTCATGTGATTGCCTACCAGGCAATCCAGGGTAATGACCTTCCCATTTTAAGGGACTTCGTTTTATCATATCTGCAACCCTTTTTCCAAATAAGGTAACAGGCGTAGGTTTCAGGAACCAGGACTTGATATCTCTGGAGGCCTCTCTTTAGCCTATCACAGTTCCCCACCCAATCCTATCAGGCACATACTGTCACCTCTGCTTCAGAAGCATGCAGCTGTGACCAAGGAGGGCAAGGGCTGACGGGTAATGTGTGAGGTCATCTGCTCCCATGAGGTGATGTGGTTAATGCACCTGATTCTAGAGTCAGGCTTCTTCATGGGGCTCCTCAGGGACAACCCATAGCCTTTAGGCCTGTAGCTCTGCCTCCTACCTCTTTAATCCCTCCAGTCCTGTCCTCAGGTCTTAGGGTGTTAGAGACCTGCAACTCAGGACGGTGGGCCTCCTAGAACACCGCAAATTCATTCACCATGCTGTAGGGGAGGATTCGTTATTTGGTTAAGGAATATTTTCTGAAATAAAAACAAATGCACTGAGCACTGCACACCTGTGATCCCAGCCACTTGGGAGGCTGAGGCAGGAGGGTTTCAAGTTCAAGGGCAGTCTCAGTGACTTAGCAAGACCTTGTCTCAAAATAAAATCAAAAGGACTGGATTCCGTCCCCAGTACTGGAAAAAAAAATCAAAAATCACATTAGGCAATATGATAGATTGGATTGTATCACCCCACCCAGATTTGTAGGTTGGCATTGCAACCCTCAGCACTTGTGGATGAGACCTTACCTGGAAATAGGGTCATTGCAGATGTAATTAGTTAAGACACAGTTATGTCGGAGTCGGGTGGTCCCTAATCCAATATGACTGTGTCCTGATAAAAGGGGAGATTGGGGCACAGACAGAGCACAGGAAGAAGCTATGTGCGGGCTGAAGCTCCTCTCCACAAACCAGGAGCTACCAGGAGCTCAGAGAGAGGCTGGAGCCAACCTCTTTCCTGGTGCCCTTGGAGGAAGTAGGGTCCTGATGATGCTTTGAACTTAGACATTCAGAACTGTGAGAGAATCATTTCCTACTGTTCTGCACCACCCAGTTGTGGTTCTTTGTTATAGCAGCCCCAGAGAGCTAATACAGTCATATGCAATTTAACAACAGGGCATACTCTGAGAAATATGTTATTAGGCAATTTCATCATTTTGCAAATGTCACTGAGTATGCTTATAATGACCCCAAGGATTTAGTCCACTGCTTGATGAGGGGTCTTTCTTTGTTCCTGTTTTTCTTTCCTGCAGTGCCGGAGACTGAACACAGGGCCTTGTGCTTGCTAGTTGGCGTGGCCTGTTGTAATCAGGAGATGAGGCAAACTCATGTCTGAGGCTGCAGTCAGCATCTCACAGCACACTGATTTTTGGCAATCTGTTTTCTAAATATACATATATGATATATGTCATATACATACATGTACACTCCAAAATGTCAACACAGAGTAAAGGAAAGCCAATACGTAAACCAGTAACAGTACTTCGCCTCCTTATCAAGTGTCATGCACACAGTAGGGCATGTATACAACTGTACGTGCCCTACTGTGACATAACCGGCAGCACCCTCCACTTGGTTACACCAGCATCTCCACAAAACCATGAGGAATGTGTCTTGCTAAATGTCACTATGGCTAACACATCATTAGGTGACGGGGATTGTCCAGCTCCCCTCTTGTCTCATGGGACCCCGTCACACACGCAGTCCGTCGTGGACAGAAAAATCATCATGTGGCTCATGACTGTGTGCAGTCATGAGTGCAGTAGGGCAGGTCACTGAACTGCCCACTCCCTGCTGCCTTCCATTCCTGGTCAGTTGAGACTGGACCGCTGGGAGGGTGGAAGAGGCCATCTTGGCCACTCAACACAGGCGTCCTCCTGGGGCCTTGTACCCCAGCTGGACCAACCTGGGTCTCGTGGGAGGCCTCATATAATAGACCAGGGGAAGAGGAAGAGGAAGAAAGGGGGCGGGGAGAGGGAAAGGAGACCTCCCCTGCCCTGCTTCCTCCTTCCCATGACCTCCCTTCTCATTCATTTGTGAGCCTTTATGATGTGCCTTCCTGGGGGCCCCCTCTGTTCCTGGGGAACATTCTAAGCCACCTCCTTATTGCCACATAGAAGTTCCAGTCCCAAGGGTGCCTCCATTGCTTGACCTCTTTGCTTTCCAATTGCTTCACCTTCTGCCCTGTCTTGACACCCTCACCATGTCCCGTTTGATCTAAACAAAAATGCTGTTTCTTTTTTCTTTTTTTTTTTTTTTTTTTTTGGTACCGGGGATTGAACTCAGGGGCACTTGACCACTGGGCCACATCCCCAGCCCTTTTTTGTGTTTTTATTAGAGACAGGGTCTCACTGAGTTGCTAAGTGCCTCGCCATTGCTGAGGCTGGCTTTGAACTCATGATCCTCCTGCCTCAGCCTCCCAAAGTGCTGGGATTACAGGCGTGCGCCACCGCGTCCGGCTAAAATGCTGTTTCTTGTCTTGTCTTTTGCCCCAAATCTTCCACTATATCAGAACCAGTTTCTGTCTTTTCTTAATTACATCCTTTATTAGCTTTTTTTTTTTCTGGTTATGAAATTTTAGCTTGAACCATATGTAATTACCACTGTGTAAGTGATAATGGTGTAATAGATTTCATAGGGATCCACCTATTTGACACACAAAAGTACGTGTAACATGATCTCTACATATGACACCTCCACCTATAGGAGACAACGTGTGGGATACCCACCAAAAGTATAAAGGCGAGAGCAAAAATTACCTGTTTCCGAGGTGATCAAAGGCCCTGTGTTGTGTTGCCTTTTTATTCCTTTCCTCTTTTTATCTTTAATACATACTGCTAGTAACGCACACCCACAATGAAGGTTTTCAGAGCACGGAACTCTCCTGTCACTAAGTGTAATGGTGAGCAGGGCATCACACCTGCGCACAGACAGGAACTAACGCCCCACCAAGACACCCAGGAGGCAGTGACGCTGTTGATCCTGATTTACAAGGAATGATGCATGCGCAGTTTTGTGCCAGCTCTTCTCACTTCATGGTTGTCATGGGCCATTAAAAACTCCCCCATGCTGGGCTTGGTGGTGCATCCCTATGATCCCAGCAGCTTGGGAGGCTGAGGCAGAAGGATCGCAGGTTTGAAGCAAGCCTCAATTTAGCAAGGCTGTAAGAAACTTTGTGAGACCCTGCTTCAAAATTTAAAAAAAAATAAAATTAAAAAAAAATCCAAAAACAAATTAAATGGGCTGGGATGTGGCTCCATGATTAAGCCTGGGTTCAGTCCATGGTACACACACACACAAAAAAAATTCTTGAGATCATATTCTTTCAGCATCAATGCCATATTCTCCATAAGTACATGCTATGGATCAGCAAACTTTTGCTGTTAAGGGACAGACAGTAACTACTTCAGTGAAGGAGCCCTAATTAGGAAGGGCTGTTGTAGCTAGCTGGAAGCCATGGGTTCCACCTGATATGTATGTGACGCACCTGTAGGCACCCGCAAACCTGAAGGTATATAACCGGGTGAAAGCGGTCCGAGTTAGGAGAACGGAGATTCATTCGGTCAGCGGGCAGTCACTCGGTCGGTCAGAAGAATCAGAGCGGCCAGAACGTAGGCAGAGCGGTAAAGCCTTGAGCTTTAGCAAAAGAAAAAAGCCAAAATAGAGAATTAAATAGCATGGTAAAAACCATGCAGAAAAAAAAAAAAGCCATTGAGCTTTGGCAAGAAAGCCATAAAGAAAAATAAAGAAGAGGAGAAAAAAAAAAAAAAAAAAAAAAAAAGTCAAAGCCGCTTATGCAATTGTGCTTAACTAGGTGCGTTAGCTGCTCCTCAGCATTAGGCTTCCTTAAAGCCACAGCACCTTCTCAAAAAGGGCTCAAATATCCACCCTTTCAAAAATAAAAGGTGAAAAGCTAGGTAGGGACAAGAAAATAAAAGAAAATAGAGAAAATAAAATAGAGAAAAATAGAACAAAAGCACCTTTTTAAACTAAAGGGAAGGAATATGAAGGAGCCCTAATTAGGAAGGGCTGTTGTAGCTAGCTGGAAGCCATGGGTTCCACCTGATATGTATGTGACGCACCTGTAGGCACCCGCAAACCTGAAGGTATATAACCGGGTGAAAGCGGTCCGAGTTAGGAGAACGGAGAATTCAGTCAGCCGGGCAGTCACTCGGTCGGTCAGAAGAATCAGAGCGGCCAGAACGTAGGCAGAACGGTTACAGAAAAGAAACCAGATAGAAGAAGTAATGACTGGTCAGAGTAAGGCCGAGGCTCCCGAGGAAGACAGAAGACAGAAGACAGAAGAAGGAAGAAAGAAGAGAGAAGAAAGAAGCTCTAGTCTTTCTCTAAAAAATCTTTCTTTCCCTCTCTAAGAAAAATCTTTCTTTCCCTCTCTAAGCTCTAAGAAAGTAGAAGTAAAAGTAGTAAAAGCTTAACTCTGCCTCCGAGAATTTTCCTCCCGTGGCGGCGCCGTGGCTGGCCGTGACAGGCAGCTTACACTTCAGGCTTTGGGAAACAAAGAGTCTCTGTTGCAAGTATGGTCATCCCTAGATACCTGCAGAGGATTTGCTCCAGGACCCTTGCGGATACCAAAATCATTGGATAGTTAAGTCCCCTCTATAAAGTGTACATGCTCCATATACTTTAAGTCATCTCCAAATGACATATAACACCTAATACAAAGTAAATATCACATAGCCGTTGTTAGGCTGCACGATTAGAGAATAATGAGAAGAAAAGGTCTGTATGTGTTTAACACAGACACAATTTTTGAACTTCTCAAACATCTTCCATCAGCTCCTGGTTGAATCGTGGATGTGGAATCCACAGGTACGGAGGGCCGACTGGCCTCAACTCTGCTCTTGCAATGAGAAGGAGCCGGAGCCAAGATGTAAGGGAGCAGGCGTGGCCGCCTCCCACTCAAAACTCATTAACAAAACAGGTCTCCAGATCACAGGGGGCAGCGTGCAAAACCCTGCACTATAATCTAGATTTTTTTTTTTATGTCATCAGACATTTAGTCTTCATATAATTTGTAACGTGAAAATGTGAATTTTAATCAAGTTGAATCCATCCTGATTTTCCTTTGGCTTTGCGTTCCTTGCCTTAAGACCTAGAAGTCCTGTCCCTTTTGTAATTCAGTGCTGATCTCTGTCGCCTTATGTAGGCCTTTAAAACAACACTCACCCTTTCCGCTGTCTCGGATGCCCCTGGTGGTTCAGGATGAGAAGAGCTTTCATCCCGAGAGCACTCTTGACTAACTAAGCTGTGTAGAGTTGGAACAAGATAGAGTAAGTAGTCAGGGGCTGGGGTTGTGGCTCAGTGGTAGAGCGCTCACCTAGCATGTGTGAGGCCCTGGGTTCGATCCTCAGCACCACATAAAAATAAATAAATAAATAAATGTATTGTGTCCATCTACAACTAAAAAGTATTAAAAAAAAAAAAAAAAAAGACACAGTAATCAACCCATCTCTTCCATGGGCTTCCCTGGGCACGTGTGTAGTGCCCATGTCTCTTGCCACCAAAATCCCTAGAAATCAAAGGAAAAAAAAATGTTTAGCAATGAAAAGAGAACAACTCCATAAAACTCAACTCCATAAAACTCTGGATACAAAAAATGAGAATAGTGCTGCTTGCTGTGCTCTGATGCCAGGAATATGTATCTAAATGGATGTGCTAACAATGACAGGGCAACAGCAACGAAGATGAAGGCGATGTATAACTTCTAAATGCTAAGAAAAGAAAAGCAATAACAGGCTTTCCAAGGAAAGGATGGAGGGAGGTTGGACACCACCAAGTAGAGAAGCTAGAAAGCACATGAGAATGCGAGGGGAAAAATAAACGTGAACGCATTAAATTCTGATATTAAAATTCAGAGGTTTAGGTGAGTTATTATTATTTTTTTTAAGTCCAGACATGAGTCACTAATAGGAGGCAGGACTGAAAACTGACATGAAAAGACTGAAAGTAAAGGCACCAGAAAAGATGCAGCTACTGTAGGGAAAGGAAGCAGTTGTAGTACTATTGCCATAAAATCAAATGGGGGGGGCTGGGGTTGTGGCTCAGCAGTAGAGAGCTTGCCTAGCACGTGCATGGCCCGGGTTCAATCCTCAGCACCACGTAAACATAAATGTATTGCATTGTGTACAACTAAAGAAAATAAATAAATATTTTTTTTTAAAAAAATCAAATGGGAAACAGGAAAAAGTCATGTTTCACCCTGAGAATGTATAGGTCACAAAATGTGCCAGCTATGAAATTCTTGCCCATAACATGATTTGAAATTTTTAGTTAAAAAAAAAAAAGTGGGAATAAAGCAGGAAATCCACTCTTCAAAATCAAAATAGAAGTCTTTAATATACATGTGTCAAAAATAAGTAAATCAACTAGTGGAAGAAAGAAATATATAGAAATACATAGGTGACTTAAATAGCACATGCAATAAGCTTGGTATACTAGAAACCCAGAATATATGTTACAATCAGCCAACACAATATCATCAGAGAATGCATATTCTTTGAAAAGCATACACATTTCTATGATGGAATAGTCATAAAATCTGATCATGAAGTAGACAAGATAGATGGGTTTAAAAAAAAAAAAAAAAAAAAAAAGGAAGAGCCGGGCGTGGTGGCACATGCCTGTAATCCCAGCACTTGGGAGGCTGAGGCAGGAGGATCACGAGTTCAAAGCCAGCCTCAGCAATGGCGAGGCACTTAGCAACTCAGTGGGACCCTGTCTCTAATAAAACACAAAAAAGGGCTGGGGATGTGGCCCAGTGGTCAAGTGCCCCTGAGTTCAATCCCCAGTACCAAAACATAAATAAATAAATCAACTGCTTGTTAAGTAGAAATAGAAGGAAATTTATTTAAGTTGATAAGGAGCACTGCGACTGCTGTGGTCTCCACCCATTCGGCCTGTGTCCTGTGTGCGTCTGGGCCTGACCCCCAGGTGAGCTGGGCCCGTGGCCACAGACTTGTAGACTCGCTCCGCGGCCTCCTGCGGCCGGGTGTGGTCAGGTGATGAGGGTCAAGCCAGGGACTGTGAGCAGAGGTGACAGATGTGACACCTGTGATGGCGGTGGCACGGTTCTAAGGAGGAAGCCCCTTGCGCTGGGCTTCTAGCTGGCTGAAGAGCGGAAGCTCTCTGCGGAGAGGAGAGGGAATGGCCTGGGCTCATGCCAGGCTCCCGCTGGGCACGCACACCTGAAAAGGAAATTAACAAAGTGAGCGCCAACTTGACTTAAGCCTGGGTACTTTGAAGGCTGTTTGCCCCAACTAGTCCTCTAATGCCGTAGTCACCAGAGGTCACGGCTGATACAGTTTCTAGTGGGGACCCATTAGAAGCACCCTCACTGAAGTCAGGAACAAGAAAAGGATGGTTGTTATTATGTCCTTGCTATTCAACATTTCATTGGCGGTCCTAGCCAAAACAATAAGGTGAGAAATAAAGTAAGTATTAGAAAGAAGGACATTAAAATGTCCACTATGAGCAGACAACCCTACTGAAGAAGTACTAGAAATTACAAGAG